>PVIR01015195.1:0-38694 GCA_004026965.1 Petromus typicus
AAAAAAAAAAAAAAAAAAAACCTAAATTTGCAAACTACAAACTTGGGCTACTCATCAAATAGGTATTATGCTTCCTTTACTATGAGTAGCCAGTTTCACTGTGCGTAACATAGCTGTTGTCCATGGAACTGGGATGGTACTCTTGTATAGACACAGCCTCAAGCAACCGGAAGAATGCAGCTTAAAAATATAACCATAACTCATGTACATGCCTACACTTGTTAACCAACACAATAATGCTCTTTTTTCCAAAAGCACTGTTTATATTTTAGATTTTCTTTCCTGGTTTAATAGAGAGTGAAATGCCAATAAATTCACTGACTCTGGTTAGATAAATATCTTTCTCTCATTACTTGAGGAATATTTAGTATGGTTAACACCTTCTTGGGGCACTCTGGTAGAATTTTGTTTTTGTTTTTGTTTTTTAAATAAAAACCATCTTTTGCAAAGGTCTAGATTCCCTCTAATGATAACGATCTAAGATTTTTTTCTAATAAAAACATTGATTGCCCCCAAACATGAGTGAAAATATAATACATACAATTCAATGAAACCAGCCTGAACGCTGGTTATAAACCAGTGACAATGCTTTTCTGTGTGCAGCTGCGGCTCTCATTGCTAGGGTAGACTCCATCTCCAGCACGATCTCACCCAGAGAGACTGCGCAGGAAGATAAGCCTATCCCAAATACATTTATGTCTGGGGTCTGTGGCTGAATCCCCACTACTGTTGCTTTTTTTTTTTTTTTTTAAGGTTTTTTTTGAGACAGGGTCTCACTTTGTAGTTCAGGCTGGCCCTGAGCTCAGCCTCAAACTCACATCACAGCAATCTTCCTGCCTCTGCCTCCCGAGTGCTGGGATGACAGGTGTGAGCCACCACGCCTGGCACTGTAGTATGTGGTACTGATTGCTGTTGGGCGTGAGTCTCCACACCCGGTATGGTAGTTAGTTACTGGGGATCGAATCCGGACCCTTGCACTTGCAAGACAGGCACTGGAACCCCTGAGCTAAATCCCCGGCCCTGTTGCTTTTTTTTTTTTTTTTTTTTTACCCAAGAACTGTTTTGTGAATTGTTCTTGAATAATATTTTCAACCAGGGACTGGGGATTTAGCTCAGCAGTCTGGTGCCTGTCTTGCAAGTGCAAGGTCCCAGGTTCGATCCCCGGTAACCACATACCATACTGGGTATGGAGACTCAAATCCAACAGCAACCAGTACCACATTCCAGTGCTGGGCGTGGTGGCTCACGCCTGTCATCCCAGCACTCAGGAGGCAGAGGCAGGAGGATTGCTGTGATGTGAGTTTGAGGCTGAGCTCAGGGCCAGCCTGAACTACGAAGCGAGACCTTGTCTCAAAAAACCTAAAAAAAATATTTTAAACCATAACTCCTCACTCATTTTTAGATAAGAGGCTTTCTGTACATTCACCTGGTCAAGTCTTTACAATAAACGTACCCAGAACTCTGTGAGCTAACATGTGAGCACAATAGATTCTTTCTGAGACAAGCAGTTTAAATCACACCAGCAGGAAGCCAGAGACGGCTTTCACAGTGGTGGTTTTCTAACTATTGCCATATTCTCAAGGTAGGAAAGCGTTTCAGTGTGACTGGCGGGGCTGGCAATGGAACTCAGTAGCAGAAGGCCAGCAGGAGCCCTGACTCGATCCCCAGCACCGGGCACCGTGGGTGAGCTGTAGGGACTGGGGGATCCACAGTGCATTTCCTCACACCCAACAGAAACCGTGCCGAGCCTGAATGCAACGAGACGCTTATTGTTTCAAACCTACATTTCTTAGCATTGTGTGTACATACGTGGCCAGCAACTTCACCTTGAGAAAATTCATCCTTAGCAAAATTTCCAACTAAACACCAAGAGCATATCTAAATATTTGGATTCATTTCCAGCAAAAACAAAAGGGCTACAAGTTAGCCGAGATCGCTGTGCTGACATGTCTGTACTTTTGGGCCCAGATTGGCTCAACCAGGCAGGACAAGTTCAACTGTCTAATCCCTTCTAGTATTACATGTTTCCTTTCTCAGTTCTTGGCGCATTATAAGCACAAACTTATCAAGAAAAGAGAAAATATTTCCTCGCATCCCTTCTAATCCAACGTCACTGCCAGTTCTGAAGTGGCCTTCATCAATCACCCAACTGATGGGCACCTCCGTCATTCTGTCCGGAGGGGGGCTTCTCTCCTGTGAAGATGATTCCATCATGTCTACTGCTTTGGTTATGAGAATAAGATGACATAACGAGATGAAAGAGGCAAGCTTCCATGAGGGCTACATAAGTCCAACTGCTGAGAAAGTAAGTTACAAGGGTCTCTGGAGTCATATACGTTACTAACGATACAGTTATCCACTACCCACTGTTGGTCTTGTACATTGCTTCTAAATAGCTAATCCCAATGAGATTTTTCTATGGTATGATGCTGAGTCATGGATAAATTTTTGACATATTACTTCACCTTCATCCACTGATTTATATAAGACTCGATCACTGATTTTTCTTTTCTTACTGAGACTATATATCAGTCTGGTGGCCACAAAGATATACATTCTCCACACAGCCATTAGTGTCCTAGTCTCAAAACTTACCTAAATTTAGAAAACCTCATATTTTCTCCCATAAAAATGTATTTATACACGTAATAATTTTTTGCTCAGTCTTAGAGGTTGGAGCAGTTAAAGTACATCAAAATAGAAAGTCCTCAAAAATTTATTAGCCCTCAGTTTAACAGCCACGCCCCAGAGGGAGGGAAAAAAACGGAAATACCACACAAAAGCCAAGAATAGGAAGGAAAGAATAAATACCATTTTCGGTTATGACTGGAACATAAATGCACACGGGAAAGGTCTTAACCCTGAACTTCAGCCAGGATACCACGATGGTCATTACCTCTCCCAAGTGCACTGAAGAATATGAAGGCGGATTGTGTGGTCAGAACTTGAGGTTTTATTTCTCAGCCAGGAAATATGGTGCGTTGGAACTCTCTTCACTTAATATAGGAAAGACTGTAATTTCGGCACTCAGCTGGTTGATGTGTGGAGTCTGGAAAGGCCAGTGCTAGATTTAAAAGAAGCAGTCTGCATCGCATTCGTCTTCAAGTTCAGACTGGGCTCTGAACGGAAAGGAGTTACGGATCAGGTTCTGGACCTTTTTCCCCCCACTCCACCCAGTGGGGCGTGCAGTCACTGAAAGCATTCCCCACAGGAAACCACAAACCCTAATACCACGGGTACCACCTGCGTGTCCTTCTGCACTGGGGTTGGCCCACCCCAACTCTTACTTAATTCGGGTATACAACTGCACCAAACCACCGAATTGCACAATGTAACCTGAGACAAACTGAAGCTGAAAGGCTATTTTATGGGTATTTTGCCTCCACTCCTGCAGGTAATACAATCCACAGCACACCCACTGGCCAGCAGAATTTGTCTCCTAATCCTCACTACCCTGCTTCCTTTGGTACACTTCTCGGGGGAAATATGGCTGAGAGCAACAGCAAAAATGTCTTTCTTAATCATTTGTGTTTTTCATTGGGAACCTAGTGAGAGATCAGACTCTATCTTGAATTTTGTTTGTGAATTTCATATATGTGCTCACAAAAATCTGGTAGTTTTGTTTTATGATGTGTTACATATTTTTGCATAATTTAAAAATCAAAATCACTGCTCTAAAGTCATATATGATATAGTAATAAAGAGGAAGGGTGAACACAAATTATATCACCTGTGTGAGACACAAGTTTTCACAGCTAATTCACCATCATGCAATACTAAAAACCTAAACTTTGAAAAAAATAAAGTTTGAATTTCCTTTCATTTCTTATCTCAGCTGACTTTGAATTTTCTTTTTTTTTTGAGACAGGGTCTCACTTTGTAGTTCAGGCTGGCCCTGAGCTCAGCCTCCAACTCACATCACAGCAATCCTCCTGCCTCTGCCTTCCGAGTGCTGGGATGACAGGCGTGAGCCACCACGCCCAGCACTGTGGTATGTGGTACTGCTTGCTGCTGGGCGTGAGTCTCCACATCCAGTATGGTATGTGGTTAACTGGGGATGGAACCTGGGTCCTTGCACTTGCAAGAAGACGCTGGAACCACTGAGCTAAATCCCCAGCCCTGACTTTGAAATTTTTATAGTTGATGGAAAAATGATTTATTTTCCCATTGTTTTTGGCCTTGATTGAAAAAAAAAAAATACATTTAACAATTGGGGGACCAGGCAGCTTAGATGGATCTGTAATTAAAATCACAAAATATTGTGCTGTAATATACTGAAAGCGTCTACTGTGAAAGCTTCTAAGTGTTCCGCGAGGACTCTCATTTTAGCTGTACCTAGTTTCCAGGAGAGGGCGAAGCGCTGTACTTCTGAGCCTACTGACAAATACATCTTTTAATTTCATGGAAGGTTAGGGACTGAACGGGAACTCCTGCTTCAGCAGCTATATACAAACCCTTCTGGGAAATTCAAGAAGGAGCCCAGGTCAACCGCCTTATTTTACTTCACTTCGATGCATCTGCAGAGGAGAAATAAAACTCCCCATCTGTATGCAGCCTACTTCAGTCATATAATTTTTATCTGGAAGAGACTATAACGCCAACTTGGAAGGACAGGCCTTTGGGGGTCCCCAGAGGCGTCTCTTCTCCTGAGTCATACACGAGGCTTAGAACTCACCCAAACCTCCTTGAAGCACCTCTGCGAAGTTTAATCCAATTTAAATTAAATTACCCGTCACCATGAAAGGCGTTCGTATTTCTCCTTATTTTCTGAGTGAGCACATGGACATATTTTTGTATTTCTTAACATGTGGATGCTGAAACAATTTACAGAGAAAAAAACATTCCGCATTTTCTATCCAGTCATGTTAAAAGTAGTGGCAGAAAAGCATCATTCTCAGAACTCCTGACCCGGGCACTATGGAAAGTATTGCACAATATCCAAGTGACTAGGCCTAGTATACCTAGTTCTCGCCACATGTCTCTCTGATATAAGACTTTCCTTTCTTTCTTTTTTATTTATTTTGACACAGGGTCTTGCTACGTAGTTCAAACTGATCTTGAACTCACCATCTACTTGAAGCTGACCTCAGAACTTACTGTGATCCTCCTGCCTCAGCCTCCCAAATGTTAGGATTACAGGCCTGTGTCATCATACCCAGCTCTGATATAAGACATTCTTAAAGCCAGGGACCTGAAATTTCACTTTTTCTTCTATCCATTTCTAATTATTGCTTACATTTAAATCTTTACTTTGCAGGGGCCGGGGATATAGCTCAATGGTTCTGGCACCTGTCTTGCAAGCGCAAGGGCCCAGGTACGATTCCCAGTAACCACATAACAATACTGGGTGTGGAGACTCACCCCAGCAGCAACCAGTATCGCATACCACGTACCACAGTGCCGGGCGTGGTGGCTCACGCCTGTCATCCCAGCACTCGGGAGGCAGAGGCAGGAGGATTGCTGTGATGTGAGTTGAAGGCTAAGCTCAGGGCCAGCCTGAACCACAAAGCGAGAACCTGTCTCAAAAAAACCTTAAAAAAAAAATCTTTACTTTGGAAATAAAAGTACTTTTAGAACATGCCAGAAATAAGCAATTCTGTAGACAAGTGCAATTCTTTTGAAAAATTGTTAACTAGTACATGCTTGCCACACATAATAACTACTTTCACGGTGGACGTTTGGTGCACGTACAGGACACATGTTGATTCTTCTCCTCGTTCCCCTTTCCCTCTCCCCACCCCTCTCCGCCTCTATCTAGATGGCCTTCCCATTGCAGTAATCTGTCTCCCTGTCTACTTATGCAGCCTGAAGGCAGACAGTAGGTGTGTGACCAGGCACCTTCTACACCTGCCTCTGTATTCTCTTCCTCCGGTTCAGGGGCCTGTGAGTGCGATACAGAATTTATCAACCGTACACAAAAGCTGTGCTGGGTTCCTCCTGAGCATACAGAGTGACTGACTATGAATCAACCAACTTGTCTGAACTAAAAATGTAACTAAACTAAACTAAAATATATAACTCTAGTTGAGGATATTTTTAAATGAACATACTAGAGAAAAATGCAACAGTAGAACATTATATGAGCCAAGGATTTAGCTCAGTGGTTCAGGTGCCAGGTGCTGAGTTCCATTCCCGGTATCAAATGTAAGATAAAATCTCAAAATAAAACAGTATAAAATGCTCCTTTTGGTCGAAACAATGCAATAATTGTGAAGGCATCAGTGCATGAAGTTCATTCTTAAAGCTCTTCCATTACACACACTCCACCTACCATGTAGATTTCATATTTACCTGATGTCTCAATGTAATCTTGTCTCTCAAAAAATTTTTTTTCAGCTAAGCATTTTGGTTTCAATAATACTTGAGTGAAAACATCCTTGAATGAGAAAGTCCTTGAAGTCAGAGATGTGCTGTTTGTCAAAATGAGCTGCTCATCCCTGGTGAACGTTAGAGTGTCACAGGAAAAGAAATGCACCCAGGAGAGCCTTGCAAAACTCCAACTCTGGGAATTGTATTCCAGCTAAACACTCTGACATTTCAGCAGCTCATGCATTTGCGCCAAAAAGCTTTATCAGGTGCCTTTACATCCAATTCTGTGTTAACAACAGCATGGCTTTAAATCTTCAAAGTAGTTTTTCCCCACTACACTCATGTTGACACATTTAGGTGGGACCTTAAATTCCCTGCTTAACCGGAACGCTTTAGTTTCCTTCTAAGTAATTTGTCATTTTTGGGCACAACTAAGTGGATTTTTATTTTTCATCAACAGAATTTACCACATATGAAGGCATCTACATGAGAATTCAAATCACAAGAGAGGTAGCAAATCCCAAGTATTCTAGGTTTAAATAGCATTCTGGAGTTGACTCATTGCAAACAAACGTCTAGATTCTAGACACAGAGAGCATCAAGAAATAAAACTCAGGGCTGGGATTTAGCTCAGTGGTTCCGGCGCCTGCCTTGTAAATCCAAGGACCCAGGTTCGATCCCCAGTTACTACATACTACAATACTGGGTGTGGAGACTCACGCCCACACACCACAGTGCCGGGAGTGGTGGCTCATACCTGTAATTCCAGCACTCGGGAGGCAGAGGCAGGAGGATTGCTGAGCTCGAAGCTGAGTTCAGGACCAGCCTGAACTACAAAAAAAAAACGAGACCCTGTCTCAAAAACGCTAAAAAAAAAGGGGGGGGGAATCTCAGCTTTGGCTAACACCAAAAGCTAATCAAAACGTAGGCCTCACAGAACAATCTATGTTTCTTTCAGCGCTCCAGACAAAACTAGGAAATAGTTACAGTCATCCCTCCCTGGAAAGGGAGCATGACGGGAACTTTCCCAGGCGGCCTCGTGGTCATCCACTGCGGCCTCGGCACGTTGAAATCACACCTACTAATCATCAAGGGTCCGTTGTGCAGGGCATTCGCGGCTACAGCTCATTGTCAGGTTCTCCTGGAGCGTAGGTTCCTGTGGGATAACTGCTCCCAGGCTTAGGAAGCTTCCCAAAGCCACAGGAGGCCGGAGCGCGCCCAGGACGAGCGTTCCTCTACTCCCCGGGCGCTGGTCCCTGGGATGAGCTTCCGTGTTTACAGGGCTCAAAACAAACCGCGAAGGCTGGAGCCGGAGATGGGGCCCGATCGCGGTCTGGGAAGGATTTCTGGACAGGAGGAAAGGGAAAAACAAAATTCTGTAAGAAACAAAACCAGCCGCAGCTGCTGGGGTTACGGTGAAGAGCCGGTCGGGGGCCCGGGGCGGCCTCGTCCTGCGGGGCCTCAGTTTCCCCAGCCGTCGCCCTTCCCCGCCCCGCCCGGCCGCAACCTCGCGGTCAGGCCGGAGCCTTAGCCCGAGGCTGGCTGCGGGCGGGACGGCCAGGCGAGGGCGCCCCGGGGCGAGGGCGCTCGGACGCCCAAGGGGCTCGTGCGCCAGGCCGGGCCGGGCCGCAGAGTCGCCTCGAAGGGACGCTCGGTCCTCGGCTGCCCGAGCTCCGCGCGCCGGGCCCGGCTGGGTCACAGAGGTCAGGCCCGAGCTCGGCCGCCACCGTCGGAGCCCAGGGGACCTTGTGGCCGCGCTGGCCCCGGAGGGGTCACGCCGGGCCGGAGGTCGCAGGTCCCTCCCCGGCGCCCTCGAAGCGACCTGACCGTGGCTGCGGGCGGCCCACGCGCTCGGGCGAGCAGGGGACCCGGCCTCTCCCGCACAGCCGCTCGGTCCTGCCCGCGGGGCTGCAGCCGGCCCAGCTCCCCCGCCCGCCGGCTCGCCTTCCCTCCCTCCACTCCAGGCCGAATTCAATCCGAGAAGGCCCCTTTGAGCTTTTGTGTTTGCTGGGGGAGATGTGGGCGCAGGAGAGATCGCGTTACAACTTTCATTTCCTGAAATGTTTGAGGGAACATCCAGGGTTTTTATCCCCCACATCAGGCCGAGCGATGGGCTCGGGTTTCAGGCCTTGTCACTCAGCTGTCACCAAACAAACGAAGCTCTCAGAGCCCCGGAGAGGGAGAGCTACCTGCTATTCACGGCCCCTGGAGCAGGTGATCGCTCATGGGAAAAACAGGTAGAATTAATCATAGGGCTGTTCTCCGTTTCCTCTCCTTTTTGGCAGACCTGCCCACGGTGTGAAACCTATCAGAAAACAAATTAACTCTTTCCTGACCCCAGGGAAACGACAAGTACCTTCTTAGAAACAATACACATCGCAAGAGAAGGAATGAGTGGAAGGGAATACCTCGCGTCCCAGCTCCATTTTGCAGTTTCATAGCTTGTGATATGCTCCTCTTAGTGGGACTCGGAACTAGGGGGAACCGGAACAGAATAAGGCGTCTGCTCTCTTGCTCTTGGAAGGGGCATAGCTAGGGTCCCTAAACTCAGCCAGATTCCAGCAGCTCCTTCCGCCGAGGTGAAAGTCCTCTTCCTGGTGAAAAGTATCTCTGCTAGAGCTCTTGTGCAGGGTGCTTTGCCCTGGGAAGCATCCATGCTAGACTGACACAGAAGGTAGGGTTTTATGTAAAAATTCAAACCCTTTGCAAGTTTCCCTATATGCTTCATTTCTAATTTAATTCTTGCCTTGAGCTAAAGTTGAAAGGTCCATCTACTGATGGGGGTGACTGAGTTTGATTAACCTATTAAACACTGTAACATAATATTTTATTTTTGTGCCTCTTGGGATTCTAACCCAGGGCCTCACTCATGCTAGCCAAGTGTTCTACCACTGAACTATATGCCTAGCCTATAATATGATTTTCTATAACTATTTATCGATTTATTTTTATTTTTGAGCAAAGGTCTCACTTTGTAGAGCAGGCTGGGCTTGAACTAACTAGCAGCTCAGCCAGGCCTCACACTCAGGCTGATCCTCTGGCCTCAAATTGCCAAGTGCTAGAATTACAGGCCTGCACCACCTGTAACACCATTTTAAAACTGTACCTTTGTTTTCCATTTTGTTCTATTTTCCTTATCTTGCATCTTTCCCTTCTTTAGAAAAAAAAAATATTAGAGGGAAAGAGAAAAACTTCAGATTTGTTCTTAAGATATATTCTAAAAGTTTACCATGACAGCTTGGGGGCCTGAAGTTAGACTATATTTTTCAAAGAAGAAATATGGTAGCGGGACCTGTACTGTCATTCTGCCTTTTAGTCTTTCCACAAGACATTGTGTTTGTTTTTGTTGTTGTTCCATTTTGTTTTTAGTAATTAGGAAATACACTGCAGGTAAAATAATCTTCCTGGTCCTCTTTATGAAGATTTTTGTCTGTTTATTTTGAAAACAGCCATTGGTTCCAGATTCCCAGAGCTGATTTTCTTAGATTAGTTAGTTGTTCTTAGAGGTAGAGCCCTGAGCAATATTATTCTTCAATTAAAATCAAGAACTTGGCTTTAGGAGGAAGCACACACTGTGTTTACACAGCATCAGCAGCCACAGAAAATACTGCACATATCCGAGGACAGACAGAGTTTCAATTGTTCCAAGGTTCTTTTCACTTCAGAGCTACTAAGGTATGTTAAACTTCTATCTAGCTTAACTTTTGTAAAGAAAGCTAGCTACTTACTTTCATCTCTGAGGTATTCTAAATAAGGCAGAGCTAAGGGTGTCTTCCTTGTACTGCCCCTTGTCTTCGCAGTAAAATTAACTTTGGCAAAGCATTACACATTATGCTGTTTCACCCACAAAATATGCATTTTCTCTACAGTCACTGAGGACTTCCACTGTTCCCCAGCAACCACAGCGCTCCCCACTGCTGCCACACACATGAAAGGCCAAGAGGAACACCGCCACATGCAGACAGTTACAGTTTTTATAGTGTTTATGTGCGAGTCAACCAAAGATGTCACAGCTGTGTGGCTGTGGTTCAGTTTGTTGGGTTGTTTTGTTTTGTTCTGGGATGGGGGTGCTCACAATCCCATTCACTGCCTTTTCCTGGTACTCAGACCACCAGGACAACTGGCAACTCAAATTAGGACTTTTAGCCAAGCAGTGAAAGCCTTGCCTGGGGGCCAAAAAGAAAAGGGGGGGCACAGTTGAGTTTGTAAAAATACTTAATATTAAGAAAAGGAGCCCTGGAAAGTTGCTTTTGCACGCAGGCAACCTGGAAGTTGTAGATTTTCTGTCAAGGATGTTGACTCACAAGCCCTGTGAAATGTGTTCTTTCAAACTCCTGAAACACTTGTTCCCTGTCAGTGAAAATATGTAGTCTAGGACTGTTTTCCAGATCCCACACACCTGTCAGCCCAGGTCCTAAACTCCCCACCTCCCCTCCCCCAAAAAACTCTGATATGTTAATAATCTATTTTAAATCCCAAATTAAATAAATTTTATAGAAAATTACAATAAATTTGCCTTGTGTTAACTCCTAAGTACTTCTACTACATTGGCCTCATAAAATATTTATATTTTACCTTCAGAAGGCTGGGGAGGGCAGGGAACTGGAAGGAGAGAGGTGTTCACTTGTGCCTTGTTACAGAAGGTAAAGGACCCAAATCAGTCAACCTACTTTTCTTTTTTGAGGCAATCACTAATGAGGGTGAAGGAGGCAAAGTAGTGAGGGCCACCTAGGAACATCTGCAGTATCGGGCAGCCTCTGCGGGCAGGCCAAGGAGTTCTTCCAAAGATCAGACTTTGGGGTTTGGTTTTGTTTTGTTTTGTTTTTCTGCATCTCTTTTGTCACAGAAAATGTGTTTTCAGGAATAGTTTAACAGCACAGTAAAGGAGAAGAGATGAGGTAGCTGGGTACCAGAGCGGCAGGAGGGAGGGAGGGCAGGAGGGGTAGTCCTCGGGATGGTTGGTCTCCTCTACCTTCAGAGAACTGGGGTCTCAGCTGCCCATTAACACGTTAAAAGGAGAAAACCTGCAACTGGGTTTGGAAGGAGACTGGCGTCCACAGCCTCCCGCAGGCTCTTTCCTTTGTTTTTAAATGCTACTGCAGTGTTGTTTCTCGCAGTCTGAAAGGACCACAGCGTCTAAAGCCCTGATTGTCATCCTCAGTGGGAGAACAGGTTTCCGATTTCATCAGCTGCAACGAAGTTGTGTGCGCGCTGAGTTTAAAACGCCGGCGAAAACGCGGCCTTCCCGGGGCAGCGCTTCTTCCAACTAGAGGAAAAGCCAACATTTCACCCACAATTTTCATTATTTTTGTTCCCCTCTTCCTTCTCACTTAATCCCCCTTCAGGCCCTCTTCCAGGTGGACTTACTGAGCTCCGTCAGCCCGGGAGGGGCTCTGGGACCTGGAGGAAGTGTCTGAAGTCCGCACCTGCAGAGGCCGGAGTCAACGCATCCTGGCTGCACACTGTCCCGGAGGGTGAGGGGCACGGGCGAGGCCTGGCTCGGGACCGCTGCAGGGGGGAGCTTGGGAGAGCTTCCAAAGTCTTCTCCTTGGGAAAGCTCAGAAAAACCAGAAATTCCGCGGAGACAGCTGGTGGGCCACCAGCGACCTCCCACAGTTTAACCCTGAGCCTTCCGTCTACACCACCCACCTCGGAAAACCTGGGAAGATCCCGCTGCGACAGCGCCCCCCAAAGCGCAGACTCCACGCTGCCTTCCTCGTGGGGTCTCCCACTGAACACAGGCCAAAGGAGGTGACCATTCTCCCCAGAGCCTCAGCGAAGGGGGAGACCCGGCCTGGCCCCGCCAAGGAAGGGAAGGTGTGGCTCAGACCTGTGGAAGACCTCTCCCAAGCCGAGGTTCTGGTGACCTCCCGGAAAGGGCTCCTGGCTGTTGGCACCCTCCACTGAGCTAGGGCGGAGAGCTGGGGTTCCGAAGGCCCAAGCAAGACCCTAGCAAGCCATGAGGGAGACCGGCGGAGCTGCAGCAAAGGCCGTGGGGTGGCCGCAGGGAGTAGGCCTCTGCCCACCAGGCCCCAAAGCCTGAACTGCCGTCCTGACACCTTGGGACCGTCGCCACTTCGCAGGCTCCATCCTGGGCCTCGCCCTGACCTCAGCGACCCTGAGACTTGGGCCTGGGAGAACTGAGTTGCCCGCGGAGCTCAGGCTGTGGCCTTTTCCCTGGTCTTGTCCCGAGGCCAGCCCGCAGTCTCTGCTCTCTGACCAGCCCCTGCACCCTGAGCCTTGCGCCGCGCAGAGATCTCGGAGCTGCGACCCGTGTGTCTCCGCATAGGGCCTTCAGGGCAAGCTCTGCGCCCCGGGAGGGCAGCACTGGGCCCAGGGACACAATGCTCGCGCCTCGGGGCTCAGAACTGGGGGAAACGTCCTCCAGCGTGCAGGCGACAGGAGGTGCTCCCCAGTTGTCTGCAGCCGAAGGACCTGACGCGCGACCCTCCGGATCCCCGACCTAATGTCCTGCCTATTGGGTTCGCCCAAGATCTCCAGGCGGAGGAGGGCGGTAGCGAACGAGGTCCTGCAGCCGCGACCAGAGCCGGGCCGCGCCGCGGGGTCCGGGCAGGTGCCGCGCTGGGCACGCGGGGCGGGAGCGCGGGGCGACGCGGGGCGACTCCACGCTGGCCGGGACCCGCCGCGGCCTCCCCCGGGCCGCTTCCACTCAGGGCGGCGGAGCTGGAGGCTCCAGGCAGCGGTGCCATTTTCTCTGCCTGGGTTTCGTGGGGCTGTGGAGTCTCTACCTGTTAACGCAAAACCCCAGGAGCTGGGCTCGAAGCCAAGAGGTCCAGGCGAGCCGGCAGCCGGAACCCGGCAATCCTGTGCTGAGATGCAAGAGGTTAAAAAAACTGCCCACATATTTTCATCTTACTTGGCAAAGTGCTGTAAGGTTTCGTCCTAAAAACACTATTTATAAGCCGTTGCTCATTGCTTTTGGCTATCGTTATGAAATCTGCAGAGAAAGGGAAAGTGCCTCCTGACGCGGTTAAACCCTGACGCCGAGGAGGTAAACTGGAGGTCCCTTAACAGCTGGTTCTCCAAGATTTCCTCGAGGGAAAGAAAAATATGGTTAGTTCTCTCTAATGATCGCTCTAAAACGATTGCCAAGAAAACCCGGAGTAATATCCAGATTTCTCGCCTCCTCCCGCTAGTCCCTCCGCTCGCCAGACTGAGCGCAGGGAGGCGAAAGAGGCACATTGTGCAACTTCTTATTGAACACATCTGGAACATGCGCGCCGTGGAGCGAGTGCCAGGGTTTTACAAAGCAGTTTATGGCTGTGACAGAACATTGTCCTTTTAACGAGTTTACAAGCAGTAATCACGGGCGCTTTTACAGGACCGGCCCTCTGTGCTCCTCGCCAGATCCGAAGACGCTTCCAAGATCCACCAGCCGCGGAGCAGGAAGTGGCCGGCGCCGGGGACAGACCCCGCGGCCGGACGCGACGCGAGCGGCGGGGAGCGGGGGTGCGCCCGGGAGGAGGACAGCGCATGTAAGAAATTAAAGTAATTGGCCCTTCCTTATTTTCCAGAGAGATTTCCGCGGCGTCTTTTGAAGCCTGTCAGGGTCACTGAAAGCTATCTTTGTGCAGGGTGTTTGTTTTGGGGAGTGAATGTGAAGAATGTGCGGAGATTCCCTGAGAGCCCCTCCCGCAGAGGGGGCATTTCTCCGTGGCCCAAGACGTGGAGAATAAACACCCTAGTGACTTAAATAAACACCGACTTAATGATCCAAAACACTAACAAGGGACACTGGGACCTGCTCTCCCAACCCAGGATGGGCTCGGACGGCCTCGTGCACATCTGTCCCTCGCGGCGGGAAAACGACTTCTTAAGTAAAATAACTACAAAGTACAGTGACCATTTTCCCCTGAACTAAAAAAATTGACAGAGAACTCATAAATAAGAAGGCCCTGACTTCCCCACACCCTCCAGCCTCCCAGATCAGGAGAGGAACAACAGGAAACGTCAGGGAAGAAATGAATATATTAATGATGACACTTATGGATGGAGAAAAATAAAAATTATGAGACTTTCATGTCAGAAAATAAATAGACTCTTCCTGGGGAACCATGTTTTACAAAGCACAAGCCAGCCAATCCTGTTATCCTGAGTTAAATTTTAATAAATAATGCCATTTGTTTCACTAATTTTAAAAAGCTAAATACAGAAGATACAACGGTTCGCCGTAGGCCAAAATAACGTGGAGCCTGTTTGATTACCGGGACTTTGCTGAGCACTGCTCGCCCGGGGCAGCGCTGCCTAAGAGCTCCTGTCCTCTGTCCGCTTTCTGCTTGTCCAGGTTGATTCACAATGTTTAAATCCTTCTTTTTGTCCAAGCAGATAAGTTACTTTTACTTTCACAGTCTTATCATAAGTTGTTAACACGTTAAGAACTGAAATTAACATACGAATGCTGTGAAGAAGAGCTAGTGGTAAACAAAACTGGATTATGTAAATAATTAAAAAATAAATACCCGAGAAGCTCTGTAAGTTCACTGTCACAGAACCTCGCTATACTCTCGGTTCAGGTGATGGCTATCAGAGAACCCAGCAATTCACGACCACTACTAAGTCAGAAAGCATGAAAACTTATTTTTTAAAAGGGGGGAGGGCCAGTAACAGCAATACACCACTCACCTTTGAGAAACGGAATCAAAGTCCTGATGTTCTACTAAGTTTTAATTTAGACTGGTTTAGGTACAATAGAAACGAAATCTGAAAACACATGCTATTTTAGTAACAAATACCAGGCTGCCAGATTTGTTGGTAAACTTGAAACTAGCAACAGAAGAAACCTTTGAACAGGAGAAGGCTACAGATAGGAAGGCTTTGAGAGAATGAGAAGTAATGGCATTAGGGAATTTTTTTTTCCACGTTGGTACACTTTTTGAGTCTATCATTTAAAAAAAAAACAAGAAAACAAACAACAACCAAAAACCCCACCAAATTTGACAAAAATAGTTGTATTACTAATGGTCACTTCTATTTCTAACTGCCTCACGTAGAGAGCATTAAGACATTTAGGCACTTGTCTCCTAATACTGTCCTTTCATTTAATCTACATAAATCATTTAATACTAAACATGAAAAATGTAAACTTAATTTTTCAATGAAAAAAAGTTAGAAGGTTATATTTTCCTATTCAACTTAAGAAAGCAACCAGTTCCTCCCAGACTAGAGGCGCTTATTTCCACTACTCTGATCTTTGTCTCTTTCTCACTTCTCTTCCTCCTAAAACTTCTCCACAAATAAATTAAGGGAAATAATTAAAATTCAGTTGATTTGTTAGTTCCTGTTTGAAAGAACTAAAGAGGAAAAAAAAAAAGAAGAAGAAGAAGGAAGTACTGAAGTGGGCAGAAGGGTTGGCCAGAATCAAAACTCGGTGCTTTTGTTTACTTGGTTGTTTTTTTCCCCCCCTGATCTCTCCGACCAAGAAGGAGAATGCAAAGTGAAGAGTGGAAGACAAGAGGGAGGCTACGCTAGATTATCATGGTTGGTTTCAACTTTTTAAAAGGTATCTGTGAAAGTCCACCATTCTTTTTTGCACCAAGAACCAAGAACTCCAGAAAAAAAGCTGCAAAAAACGTTCCTGATTTCTATTTACAAGTGTCCCTAGCTGCTGCGATTGGTTGCTGCTTCAGCCATCCCTCTGAGGCCTCAGTCCCTCCCCATTTAGGAGCCCAGGTCCACCAGACTGGAGGTGAGAGGGCCCAGCAGAGAGTCCTGGAGCTGATGCGGATGGGCCTGCAGGCCGTGGCTGGGCTGCGAGGCCGTGAGGCCGGGGAGAGAATAGTTTGAGCTCCTGGCGTGGCCCATATTGCCCTGCAGCAGAAGGACCGAGTTCTGGTCTGGACTTTGGGGAGGTGAGAATTCCTCTTCCGAGCTGGACATGAGCGGCTTGCCCCCTTCCAGCGGAGAGAGCTGGTTCTGCTTGTTGGAGGAGGAGTTATTGTTTTCGGTGTTCTCCCTAAGAAATAAGAGGACAACACCATATGGTTAAAAAAAAAAAGTGTGAGGTGAAGGGAGGGAAGCTGGAAGGAGGAAAAGCCATTGTGCAATCTGTCACCAACCCAAACGGAGGAGCTCCGGCCTCCCACCCATCCCCAAGGGTCCTGGGGGAGGTGAGGAGCAGAGAGGAGGGGACCGGGCGGCAGCCAGGGCCTTTTCTCTTCGGGGTTTCTGAAGGCCAGATGAGCAGGGTTTGTTCGAAATTTTTTTTTAAGGCATGTTTTTGATTTGTTCGAGCGGTTGTTTACATACCATCGACCCGAACCATATTTCGAGGTAATAAGTTTGAAAGTCTTCCAGCAAGTGGCCACAGGGGACAGGGATGGAGGGGTCATCACAGGGCCCCACGCACAAGTGTTTGGGGTGAATCAAGTCAACTGCCTGCTTCCATCACGGGACACAGAGTCGGGTTTCCTTGTCCCTGGCCAGAGACAGGACATGCCATGGACAGGGGTGCCCAGGGCGGCCCACTGACCTGACGAAACACGGGAGCTCAAGCTGTCTCCCCCGCGCGGCCGGGCCTGCGCCCTCGGACCGGCTTTCAGGGAGCTGAGGCGCACTGGAGAGGTCCGAGCCCCTCCCGCCTCAGTCCCTCAGGGTCCGCTTTCAAACTTCCCACCAACAAGCCCTGCACCCTTTTCCCCCCTCCCCTGGGGACACGTCGCCGCCCCTCTGGAGCTGCGGGCGGGGCTCGGCCCTGCGGCGCCGGGCTCTGGGCACCGGGTCCTCTTACCCCGGGCATTTCGCTGCCCTCTCCGCTTCCGCCTTAACAGCGCTCGCGCCCTCCCCACGCCGCGCGCCCGCCAGGCTCCCCGTCCCTCTCCTGCCCTCAGCCCCCTCCCCCGAGAGCCCTCTCCAGCGGAATTCAGCATCCAGGGCCTGCGGTTTCCCACCCACACCGGGACGAGGAAGCCGACTCTTTGGCCCCCAGGCTCGGAAGCGAACAAAGAAACCAGCCACTCTGCGCCCAGGTTTCCCCCAGACCCACGGACTCCGCGGGGCGCGTTCCCCGCGCTCTTCGGACTCCAGCTCCGAAGCTACAGCCAAGGATGGAACCTGGCCAGGGAGCCCGGGTGTTTGAGTCGGGAGGGAGGCGCCAGAGGGGATATTAAAAAAAAAAAAAAAAAAACCAACTGCCTTGGGGGAGCAGGGGGCGCCCGGAGCCCCGGTCTCGCCCGGGGAGGTGGCGCGGACAGCCGGCAGCTCGGACACCCGCGCCCGGCACACGGGGGAGCGCGGCGAGCAGCGGCCCCCGCACCTCTCCCCGAACCTCTCGTTTCCATACTTCTGTAAGTCGCCTCCCTTTGTCCTGGCAGCGCTCAAGGAAACAGGAGATCTCTCCCCAGACAACTACGTTCGGCGGCTGAAGAAAAGAGCCAGAGCGAGGAGGCCAGAAGGGCTGTCTCGGCCGGCTCCCGGGGCACACCCGGAGAGAGTGCGGCCCTCCGCCACAACGCGCCGCTCTCCTCGCGATACCAGCCCTTCCCTTCCCTCGGAGCCCAGCTCTCCGCCCGGCCCCGGCCGCAGCCAGCCGGGGGGCGCCAGCGGCTCCGGTCCTCGCGGCCCGAGGCCCACGCGGGTGCTCCCGGAGACGAGGCCCCTTCCACACGCGACGCAGGGTTCATGAACTTTCCGCGCCGGGCCGCGGAGGCCTGGGCTCCGCCCGGGGACAGCTCGGGGCGCCGCGCGCAGTCGGTGGCGGACGCCCGCAGGGGGCGAGGACTCCCAGGGTGGCCCGAGCCTCGGGAAGCGCGCCGCGTACCTTTCCTTGGCCTCGGCGGCCCGGTCTCTTTGCCTCCGGTTCTTAAACCAGTTGCTGACCTGGGTCGTGGTGAGGCCGGTGGCCTCGGCCAGCTCCCTCTTCTCCCGCGGCGAGGGGTAGGGGTTGTGCGCGTACCACTCCCGCAGCACGCCCCGCGACTTCTCCTTGAAGCAGTAGCTGGTCTCCTCTCCGTCCCAGATGGTGCGAGGCAGCGGGAATTTTCGGCGCACCCGATATTTGCCCACGGCGCCCAGGGGTCGCCCGCGCAGCTTCTCGGCCTCCACATAGTGAGCTTTCAGCCACAGTTGTTGCAGCTTGGGATGGTTGTGAGGCGAAAACTGGTGGCTCTCCAGGATCTTGTAGAGCTCGCGGAAGTTGCCGCGGTGGAAGGCGACCACTGCCTTGGCCTTGAGCACGCTCTCGTTCTTGTGCAGGTGGTCGCAGGCGGGCAGCGACCACAGGAACCTGCCCAGGCGCTCCAGGTTCCCGCCCTGCTGCAGGACCTCGCACACGCACGCCACTTGCTCCTGCGTGAAGCCGAAAGACGGCAGCATCGACATGGCTGGGGCCTGCGGGGCGCAGCGCCCGGGCGCAAGCGTAGGGAGCCGAGCCGAAAAGCGGGGGGCGGCGGCCGCGGGGAGGGGGGCGCGGCTGCTCCTCACCCCCTCCCTAGGCTGCGCGTCGGCCGGAAAGCGAGTCGGAACTTGGTGGCGGCGGCTGGGGAAGCGTCCTCCTTAAGGAGGCGTGGGGCGCGCTGGAC
Organism: Petromus typicus; assembly: GCA_004026965.1. Lineage (NCBI taxonomy): Eukaryota > Metazoa > Chordata > Mammalia > Rodentia > Petromuridae > Petromus > Petromus typicus. The sequence continues at coordinate 18,846 of PVIR01015195.1, forward strand.
GCCGAGCCCGGGCACACTCCGCAGCCGTCTGGGCCTCGCCGGCTCAGGCCCGCCGCCCGCTGGATGCAGCTCGTAGCCCGGGAACTTGCTTTCTGTTCTCCCCGCAGCGGCCTTAAAGCGCGCAGCGCCCCCGGCGCGCTGATTGGCTGCGGGCGGCGCCTATCCGAGGCTGGCCAGCCCGCACGCCGCCCGCTGGAGCCTCCAGGCCGCGCCGCCCCGCGCGGGGAGGGACTGGCTACAGATCTGCGGAGGGCGGAGGTGAGAGAAGAGGGACCGGGGTTGGAGGCGCGACGGGGGTGCGTGAGACTGGACCCCAAGACGAGTCCTCTCTCCTCTGTCTCCTAGGAGGAGCCGCGCACATCTTTGCACAAATCCGTGACCCCAAACATTCTGATTCCCTCGTATTTCTGTCCCTGTGCCTTTCAGTCTTGCCTTTCTCTGTGAGCTCATATTTAATTACCTTAATGTTAGAATGAATAAATAATGTATTGATGAATAGCTTATGGAATGCGATAAATAATACAGGAGCAGACTAGGGCTCCAGGCTGCAGGCCCTGAAAGAGTTGCTTCTCTCCTGCTTGGCTTCAGTTTAGGAGCCAAATCTAATTTTCTCCTCCCTCCCCTTCCCAAGCCCCAACACCCCTCAAAAAGTGCAAGTATGCCTCCGAGCTGGACCGCGTTCCTCAGCTCTGGAAGAGCCGCCCCGAGTTGGGGTCAGGCAAAATGCTTCTCAGAGCCCTTCTGCTGAGTAAAAGAGACACAAGGTGCATCCATCCTAAGGCTCCTCAGGCGTAAGTCGGGCAGGCTCCTGGACTCGGTTTCCCCATCTGCTCTGTGCGGTTCCGTTTTCCAATGCTGCCCCTGCTACTGAGGAATGCTGAGGAGCTTTCTTTGCTATTAGCTAAAATGCTTTGGGAATCCTGTACTAAAGGCGCTGGATGGGGTGTAAATTAAATAAAACTGTGCCGGGCTCCAATAACCGTCCGGTTGTAACCTAATCCTTGCCCTGCTCTGAGAGGGACACTGCTCTGAAAGCTAGGAGCACAGGGGCACCAAGAAGATTAAATAAAGAAGTTGTGTGTGTGTGTGTGTGTGTGTGTGTGTGTGTGTGTGTGTGTGTGTGGCATATGTGTTTGCAGTGCTGGCCTGTTTTACTGCCGGAGAATGAGAGATGTCCTGCAATTCGAGTCCCATCATCTGCTATTTTCTGTACGGAGAATGCTTAGAAAAACTGCGCAGACAAATGAAGCTGTAATTATCTTAAGCCTCATTTGCACACCTTGCTCCAAAGCAATTATTAAAAAGATTTTGAAAACAATTAGCTTCTCTAAACAAAGATAATCTATTGTCAGTAGCTGAAGCTGGCAGGAGATAAGAACAATGTGTGGAGATAAGGAAAGCCAACGGGGGAAGGAGTGTGACTTTATGACTATACTTATCTCTGATTAGATAAGTTCAAAACAGAATTTTAAGTACACTTCAAAAATGCTTTTGATTTCAATGCACCCTCTTAGTAAATGGTGAAGGACAAACCCTGAGCTCTTTAAACTTGTCTTCTTTAAATATGTTTTCATTCCATCAGCCCAAAAGCCAAGCATCACAGATCTTTCTGCATATGGAGATGTAGTGGAAGAAGAAATATGTGCTGGTTTCCCTTTGTATTATTTATATGTTTTTAAATCATGCGCCCAGCCCAGGGCACCCTGCAAGGTACATTTAAACTCATAAAGGCTTCTCACCTCGGGGAGACTCTGTGCAGACAGGAAGCTCTTGGTGAAGCTCTCACACAATGCTTTCTGCATCCCTGCAACTGTACCCCATGCAGTCAGACCTTGGGGAAAGACGCCTCCCTAAATGCTTCCATTGCATTTAGGCTTATTTTTCAGATGCACTTAATGGGTATGTATGATTTCAGAGGAGCCCTTGCCACATGGTGGGCCCAGTGACTTACTTTCTAACTAGAAGCCTGGCACTGCTGAGTCCAAGGCCATGTGCCTGGTAATTTTCCCTGGCCAGCTTATTTTAGTGCTCATGGCGGTTCAGGTTCAGACGAGACCTGAAGAGCTCCCATGTGCTGCCAAAGGGAATGTCACCGCTTGGAACGGTCCTTATTGACAGGGCACCTGTGTGAGGACCAGAATGGGCTTTAACCCTGGCCCTGCAAGTCAGTACCTCAAAGTATGAAGTGAGTGTGCGCAGAAGGTCGGTAAGGACAGCCTTGTCTCTTACGCGACAAATGACATGTTGAGTATGGGGTGTACTTTGTAATGAACGGTTTTGTACAAGGAAATGAAGCGGGGCTTGAACAGATGGGGGAGGGGTGAGTTCAGAGGTAGGCAGCCGCGGAGAGGCGGCCACTGGACTTCATCTTCCTCCTGCTCTCTCCAGACCCCTCTGGCCTCTTCTCTCTCTTCCAAAGGAACCGGGGCGCCCTAGCACTGGCAATAAATGGCAGGAAGGGCGCTCAGGGGTGGGGGGGGCCTGTCCCGGCGGCCGACTTCCCGGCCTCACTGGCCTTTTTCCTTCTTCTTCTTGTTTAATCCAAGAAAGGAAAAAGTGCTGTGCGCTTTGTACCGAGAGCCTACCTGCTATTTCGATCCCTCGGTTAAGAGAACCAATTGTTATAAATGTTAATTATTGGCTCAGATATATAAGGTTTCCCAAAATGGAACCTTTCACTGAAAACCACTAAAAGAGGTAAAATGACATGAATTTACAAACCACATAAGCCAAATGGCCCATTTTAAATCGCACACAGAAAGGTCTGAGTCGTTCTGTAACATAAAACCTTTACTGTCAATGCAAATCGCATGAAAAACAGATGCGGGGGAGATTTAAAGGAGCCGAGCAGCCCCAGGCAGCCGCCGCTGCCCCAGCGCGTCCAGGCTCCGAGGACAACGCGGACGGGGCGCCCCAAGGTGCTGCCAGTTCCCGGGCCTCTGCCGTGCCGGTCCCTGCTGGCTGCGCCCAATCGGAGGGCCCAAGAGCCCGGGCCAGCCCTTACGGAGCTGCTGGGGCTTTGAAGGAAGACAGGGGACAAAAAAAAAAAAAAAAAGGCAAAACCACATGAGTTGCGTTGCGCCCCTTGTTTCTCCTTTGGCCGGAGTGAGGTGCTCGGGGCTCCGGTCCACTTTCTCGGACCGCGTCCGCCTCCGGCTCTATCTACTGACACCTGAAGGGAGGCACCGCGAGGTGTTGTTTCTCAGTAGGCCTTGCCAGCCTCCGGGGAGGGCGCAGACCCGGGTGCGAGGGGAAGTGGCGCCCGCGCCTGCCCCCGCGCAGCGGCACCTCCAGGCCCGGCCCGGGCCCACCTGCCTCCCGCGGCCGCCGCCCCCGACCCCGCGGGGCTGAGCAAGCCGGGCTCCGGCGGGGCGATCTGCAGGTCCAGGGAGGAGAAACTCAAAACCGGCCCATTAGTAAATGAGTTTTGTGTTGTCAAGGTTCTTTCCCATCCACTTGCTGTTCTGAAAAATAGATCACGTTTCGTTATCTTTAGTGGCGATCTGCAACGCGACACCGGATCCGCGGCGCGGCCTCCTCCTCCCAGACCCGCCCAGCCCGCCGAGGGGAGCCGCCGGCGCGCTCGCTCCCTTCCGAACAATGAAGATTTGTCTGCCCCCTAATGTATTTCTGTATGCGGGGAGGGAGGGAGGGAGGCAGTTTCTCGCGGAGGCGGGAAGCGCAGAGCCGAGGCCCCGGCCTGCGGGGTGCGGAGCAGCTGCGCCGGCCTGGGGCGCCCCGACCGCCGCCCTCCCACGCCCGGACCGACCGCGCCGGCTGCGAACCCCGGAAGCGCCTCCCGGCCGCTCGGCTCCGGGGAAGGCCACCGCGCGTCCCCGCGGTCGGGACAGACGCGCGGGCCGGCCGGGGAGAGACGGACAACGCCTCCCCGCACCGTCACCCCGCCCTCCGCGCAGTCTGAGCCCCCAGCCCACTCCTCCCTTCTCCCTTCCCCCATCGCCCCCCTCCTGACCCCACGCCCGCCGGGGGGCACGCGTGTGGAGGTGTTGATGCTCTTCAGTTGTTTGTCTCATTGTCGTGTACTCGAAGGAGAGGCTCATTTATTCTGTCTGTATGTGAATGTCTCTTATTCTTTCATTCTCTCTGCCTCCTTCTTTCTCCTCCACTTACTCATCCTCCTCCTTCTTCCTCCACCTCCTTCCTCCTCGGCTCTCTCCTCCCTTCCTCTCCCTCCCTCCCTCCATCCCTCTTCTGTCTCCAGTTCTGGGCGCCTACTTCTTTCCGTCAGGGACCTGGACACTGTGAGGTTTCACAGACAAGGCTCCAGAAGCCGCAGAGCCAACAGACTCTGCAGTCCAGGCGGAGTCAGGGGCTTGTGACTGGGGGCCTTTCACAGTGAGGGGAGGTGCGGGCACGCTCGGGGAGGACAGAAGAAGATGGGCTGCCCGGGTGAAGAAAGGGCTGAGGTCTGAAAAGGATCCTGCCCAGGGACCCACTTATGCCAGGTTTGAGCCAGAGGACCCACCCACGTCAAGTGGCAGCCTGCTTCCAGAAAAAGTGTCCCCAGAGGCAGTTCTTAAGGGTGCAAGACACGCCAGCCTTTTCTCTTTTTAACTATCATTCTAGGGCAGGTTTTCAAAATGAACTTCCCGGGGAGTGCTGCTTGTTCACTGAATTTGCAGTCCGCTCTTTTCTTAACTAACGTACATCCTGAACGCCACATCTGTCTAAGCTAAGAAGAATTTCCTTCGGGGAGGTGAAAGCCCGCAGCTCCTCCTGTTCAGAGGAAAGTGCTGGTGATGGTAATGCAGGGTGACACTAAATAAACAGTTAGGGTGGACTGCAGAGATGGAGTTAATTATCCAGCGAGCAGCGTTGCAGCCCGACCATCAGGGGCTGATTTGTTTTGGCTCTTCGTCTTAGACGAGACGAGCCGCTCTCTTCCCCACATCTCTTCAGGACCCCATCGTTCAGATCTCGAACAGAAAAGCAAAACCACTATCCAGATAGCGCTGCGTTCACTGAAACTGGGTATGTTACTCTTCTCAGACATCAGAAACGTACCTTAGGGAGACCTAGTTCCGAGGAGAAGACCCAAGCGCAATCCCGGAAGAGAAACACAGGGATAGCTGGACTCTGAAGTCTTTTTTTTTTTTTTCCCAGTTCCAACCCTAAGGAAAGCAGTCATTCAGTGTGCCTCCCCATCTCCTCACTTGGATTCTTACAATAAATTTATAAATCTACATGTTTATAGAAGAAAAACTAAGATGTTGGCCTACACTCACGGAGGTTTTACTCCCTCAGAAAAAGCAGGCTTCGTGAAATTTTAGATGCACTTAGATTTATTGTGTGCGTGATTCGCTGACTCTCTGGTTCCCTCAGGTAAGCCTGCACTTATATATAAATCCCAGTAACTTAAAACTTCTGCCTCCCCAGCGTGTCCCCTCCTCCCATTCTGATATTAATAATCCCCGGCTGCCCCTCTTTCCGGGTCATTACGGTACTGCTGGTCTCTAATCAATCCTAATGCGATGGCAATTGGAGTCCCTGATGACTGCGGCTCGGGTTTCTTGTAATGGCTCTACCACATTTTCCTGGACCTCGTTCTTCAACCTGAGATGCCAGGGGGACGAGTCCCTTCTCGGCTGCTGATTACTTCAAGATGTGGGGGCTGGTCAGAGCAGGGGGAGAGAGACACGCGCAGTGTGGCTGCCACGGCCGGCGGGACGGCTGGGAGCTCCGGGCGTCTGCGTGCCGCCGCCACTTCTGGGCCTCGGACGTCTCTTGCTGTTTGTTCCCTTTCCCCTTTCTCCCACTTTGCAGGCCCCAGCTCAGCCTGGCGGACCGAAGTGAAGACTCAGAGCATTTCTGCCCCTCCTGATCCACCCGGGCCTAGCGTCTGCGGGCCTGGCTGGCCCTCGCGCGGATTCGCCCCGGCGCCCCCACGTCCCCCGGGCCAGACCCACATCTCGCCTGATTCTTCGCAGCCTACTCTTCCTCCTCCTGGTTGTTTTGTCCTCATATTTTCCTCCTCCCCAGTTTTAGTGTGGCCGCCCAGATGAGACTGGATCTCTCCCAGGCTTTTTTTCTGCTCCCCATCCCGGCAGAGTCTGAAACTCCAACCTGTCCCGCCCCCGGCTCTCAGTTTGCGACCCTTTCCCCTCTCGAGTTCCGCGGCTCTGTCGCTGAGACTGCCGCCCCTAGGGACCAAGGCCAGCCCTCCTTTCTCGTCCTCTCCCCTTCCGCAAGTTCCTCGCTCGCCTCCCCTAGCCCGGCCCAGACTCGGCGGAGAGGCATCAGCGCGTCCTGGCATTTGTGTCCTTCCATTTCTCAGCCTAAAGCCATTTAGTGTAACCCGAGCCCAGGGTAATTGCCACGTCTCTGCCGTGTTACTTTTAAAAACAAGATAATGCTTCTGAATTGCGGAAGAAAGTGCTGGGGACAAATTGGGCGCTGAGCGGCCGGGATGGATCGCTTTGTTAGGGATGGCTGGCGGTCTGTGATTGAATTAGAGGGGCATTTCTGGGAGCCGCTCGCCCTCTGCAGCGGGGTTACTTCGAGGCGAGCTCCCCCAAAGCGCCAGGGCGCCGGAGAACGGCGGGCCAGCCCTGCCGCGGGCTGCACGCTCGCGCCGTGGGAAGTCGGCGTTTGCGCGCCCACGGAGCACTGTTCGGGTCCTGAACGATGCGGACTGCGGCAAGCAGCCCGACCGCGCGTCTCCGACGGGACCGCGCGGCCTCGCTTCGCCAGCTCACGTTGTCTGCGCAGGAGGAAGAGAAATCGGGCCAGAGGGTGCTGGGGGGCGCACGTTCACCCCCACTGCGCCGCGCGTCTCACTCACTCGCCTGGGCTTGGGCTGCAGCAGGGTTGCCAGCACCGCGGCAGTGCTTGGCCCAGTCCTCCTTGGAACCCAGCGGGGCGAGGCTGCCAGGAAGCGGGCAGACCGCGGGGACGCTTTTAGGAGTTGGAAGAGGCAGCGAGACTGTTCCGACCTCCGCTCAAGTCCCCCGCCCCGCCCCGCCCGCGCGCAGGCCGGGTCCGGCTGGGGAGCGCGCAGCCCAGCGCCCCGCGCGGAGAGCCGCCGTCGGCCCGCGCTCCCTCCGGGCGCTGCAGAGCTCGGGCCGAGCTGCCGCGGCTGGCCTGGGGCTGGGGCCTGGGGCTGGCACCCGGCGGGCTCCCGACGCGCCGGCCCGGCCCGTTCCCTCCGCGGCGCTGGGGGCAGGGAGGTGCGGCGGGGCAGGGCGGGCCTGCAGGAGGCGCCGCGAGGTCCGGGCGGAGGAGGGCGCTGTCTTCCTGGCGAAGGAGCCCTCGCCCGGCTGCAGGAACCGAAACAAAACAAAATCTTCCTGGCGGCGCCCGCGGGTGAGGGGCCCAGCTGGGACCCCCGCCCCCCTGGCCTCGCCGGGCGCTGCGCGGCACCAGGCGTGACGGCGGGGAGGAAGTCGGCCTTAGCTCGGCCCTCCGCGGGCGAAGTTCTCCAGGGACACTGCCTCACTGCTGCCCTCCAAGGACCGGAGGTGTCGGACGATTCGGCTGGTGAGGGCACCAGCGGGGCGGCAACGACCCCTCGCTGGGCCGGGGTCTGCTATCGGTCCTGTGGACCAGCGGCCGCTCCCTCATGTCGAGTGGTCTCATCAGTCCGGCTGCTGCTGCCCAGGGACAATCGGAAGATGGACAGAGACCCCTGGATTACCGCCCCGAGTGGGCCGGACCGCGCAAGACCGGAAAGGTCCCATGACGACCGCTCTCAGCCACTCTGCGTGAGAGGCACAGATCCGAAACCTGAACTGATACCAGTTCGGGAGAACTGCTCCCCTCCGTCCCAGAAGCACATCCTTCTTGTCATCCTCAGGGAGGACGCGCCCTGGTCTTGGCACATCACAGCCAAGCGGAGCAACACAGAAGGTCCGGACTCCCTGGTCTCCAAGGGTCTCTGGACTCATGGACGTCAAGCTCTCCTGGCTCCTGCACAGACATTAGAAGCGCTGTCTCGTTACTTGTCCTCCTCCACCCGGCCGCTCTCCTCTTGGACTGGGGGTCTGTCCTGACCGCCGCGGAAGAACCAGGTGGCCGTCAGTTCCGCCTCGGGCCAAGAGCTGTTTCCTAGGAGTCACTGGGTGGGCTCCCGTCTGCCTGACTCTTCACATTGAGAAACGCTTCTCTTGTGGGAACGCCTGTTTCTATTCATCTGATTTTCTAATTTCTTTGATCAGACTAAATATTTTCTTGGCAAACGGAAATTGACCATGCCATGAATATGATAACAACTTACTTGGAAAAGGGCTATTTTCTTTCCAAGCAGCAGAAAGGGGGGAGGGCGCGGGTCAGAGCTGTTAGGACGCCAGTAACAGATCCTAGCACAGACGTCTTTTTCAGTCTCTGCCCAGCCTTGTGAAAACTGCTCCCCCAACATACATACCTTCTTCTCTTTCCCTCCTCTCCAGATAAACACACACCTGGTCTCCTAAGAGTCTTTGATACTCTTTATTTAAAAATAGGGTTTCAATAGACGCCTCTGGAGAGTTTCCCTTTAAAATCTAGATGAAAGGCAAGGTTAATACAATGTTCTTTTAATCCCTTTGCTTTCTGAGTCAAAATAAATATTTTCTTCTGCATGTGATTGTACCTCCTGCCATTTGGCTGTGGCTATGAGCAAATCGACTGGTAATAAAAGTGTTTTGAGGCTGTGTATTAAATGCAGTTCTCTTGAAATAGGGGTTGGGGTGGAGCCAGGTCCTCACGGGCAGGAGTTGGTGGCTTTCTGAAAGAGCTGCCTGTAAAGGACCTTTCACCCCTCATTAGTGATGCTATCAGGACTCAGGCGGAGTGGAGCTGAGGTCACGTTACATATGGCACACAGTCTGCTCAGCACTTGAAACATCAGCTTTGAAATTTTAGAGAGGGGAAAGGTCACCTTTAATAAGCCAAAGTCTGGGGCTCCCCTTGCCCTCGCTGCTAACTGGGTGGGTGTCCGTATGCTAAACCTTGTGCACAAACCTCCCTCTCGTCTCCCCCTCTCTTTTCTTTGCTATTCTGAGCTGCTTTCATTTCACATCTTAATTTAAATCACGTTTTCAGCGATTAATACTCCAAAAGGCCTTTCATGTTTACAGCAGTTCTGTCATCTTTCCTTTCCTCTCTGTACAATTCTGCAACTGTCCTTCCTGAGGGACAGCCTTCAGAACCCGGCTTCCCGGGGGAAATGAACTGTGTCTGTCCCTCTGGATCCATGGATCCAGACGCGCGGGCTATAAGGTTACCCTTCTGGGTAATTTAGACTTCACTGTTGTACACTACATAATTTAGTGAACTTTCAGAATGGAAAAACGTTCCTGTCATGTGAAAGGTCTAGTTTCTGAAAACTTCCTGAACATTACTAAAAATTTTGGGGCCAGTTTCTGAAATTTCACATTTTATTTTTAGCATGTGGGAGAAGCACTGAAATCAGAAAATCCTGATTCACTACAGGGGTTAAAGTTACAGCTCACCAACAGATGGTAGAGTGGTCAGTACAGCTGCCCCCCCCAAAGTGCTCACATTCTACTTCCTGCTTCAGAAAATATTAAGGACATTTGTGAACATCTGATTCTCAAATTTGTTCAAATGAAGTCAACCAAACCCCAGCAACTGAACCATCCTCCCAATTTCTTTGCAGTCACTGTAAAGATGAATGTAAAGTTTTTCCACGTAACTCTGCAAAGAATTTCCCAATAGTGATTTGTAATTTATTTAATTGCAGAATCTTTTCCCCAGGAGTCTACTGTCCATCATGAGCAGCCTTAAAACAACCAATGCATGATTTCCTCACTTACTTCTCTTTGTATCTCTCAACTTACTTTTTGTTTATCTGTATATACCAGATTCTAATTGCTTTTTTCAGCTTTTTCTTCTTATACACGAAGTTACCTGTAGTTTTGATCATAAACTAAACTTTAAAAAATAAAACGTGCCCAATAAGCAACTTCACACAGGTAAACTCAATGATATTTTAAAATTCCTCCTCCGAATCTGTCACGGAAAAACTTTAGAACAGTCTTCATACGTCCTCTTGAGCTAGCTAGGTGTTTCTCATGTGTAAAGAATTGAAAGATTAGAAGATCTAGATAGGTTTTGATTTGGTTTTATATCTACTTAGGATATCGAAAAATCTTTAATTTTGAATGAGGAAAATTTGACAAGAGCAGTTTGCACATAATAGCAGCTGAAACTATAGATGAGCATAGTGATTTCACAACCAAGAATGACATCAAATAAATAATTCATTTCTAATCACTTTCCTACATTAGGGTTTACTGCTAATGAGCTAGTGGACTTTGTGATGCTCTAGCTGGCTGAAAGCACTTGAGACTTTGATGATCCAAATCATTAAGTAAGTTCAATCAATCTAGTCAATAAAAGTGAGGATTAATAGGGCACTGTAATCTAGAGAGTATGTACAGGCACATACATGCATGTTGAGGAGGGAGGTCATTTTGCTGGTTTCATTTTTGATTAAAGTTTCAAAATTTGCTTGGAAATGTAAGCCAGTTATGTCTCTTCAATAAATATGAAAAAATAAGAGTGAAATATTTCAAATCTCAGATTCATGAGTGACAGATTGAAAACTCATTAAAGACTTATAAAAGGAGTATTGGTAATTTCTTACTTTTTTTTTTTTTTTTTTTTTTTTGAGACAGGATCTTGCTTTGTAGTTCAGGCTGGCCCTGAGCTCACTATGTAGCCCAGGTGAGCCTCAAACTCACAGCAATCCTCCTGCCTCTACCTCCCGAGTGCTGAATTGCAGACATGAGCCACCACATCCAGCACTGTTGTACGTGGTTACTAGTGATCGAATTTGGGAATTTGCGCTTGCAATGCAGGCTCCGGAACCACTGAGCTAAATCCCCAGCCAATATTTTTACTTTTTTGTGGCACTGGGGATTGAACCTAGGAGCTTTTTAGGCTGACATATTAACATGTCTAGGCAAGTAATCTACCAATGAGCTGCACCTCTAGCCCTTTTTCAAATTATGTTTTGAGACACGCTCTCATTAAATTGTCCAGGCTGGTCTGGAACTTGGAATCCTCTTGCTTCAGCCTCCAGAGTAGCAAGTAGCTGGGATTACAAACATGCACCGTAATGCCGGGCTAAATTTCCACTTCTTCTGGACTCCCTTGTTGAAAACAACATTTAGTATTTTAGAAGTCTGATCTCATCCATCTCTGGGAAGAATTATCCTGACCACAAAAAGTGATTAGACCTATTACAAATACATGACAGAGAGGTGGTATATTCACTCAATATGAATCCGAGGCAATTTGGGAATAAGTCTGGTGCATCTGGCTCTCTCTCCTGCCGTTTTCTCTCCTCCTTTGTTTCTCTTTGTGGTACTGGCGATCTACCCAGGGCCTCATGCATGCTAGGGAGTAGGTGTTCTATCATTAAGCTATGCCTTCAGCTCCTAATGTATTTAAAAAAGCAATTTCCCATAAAGAGATAAATGATTAAAATCATTTGATTTTAGTGAGTCCTTGTCAAATATTTTTCATCTTAAATTAGATTCTATGATACAAGGTCGAGATTTGTGAGAAATTTTATAACTATCTAAAAATTACCAAAAAAATGAACCATGTCAGATCAAGTGGCAGTAGCCCACCTGGCTTGATAGTTCTTCCATTCTGTCAGATCAGCCGCAGTCTGACCTGGTGCAAATGTCACATGGGTGGAGACAGACAGATTACAGAAGCATGAGGTAATTACTGCAGTTTAACTGTCCCACGGAGAAGCTGGTGAGTTCTCATAAACAAGGTCCAACAGCATGCATATCCTGTCATGAGATTCAGCCTCTACTTTCCATACTTACAGTTCTTTCTTTGGCTCACTAAGGAGACATAATACTAGAAATTGTAGAACATTAAAGATTTGGTTGATCTTCAGGGCATGCTTCACAAACGTGGTGACTATGCAGGTGACCAGAGAGCCTTGTAACAGTGCAGGTTACTAGGCTCTTACCCTCGGACTCTGATTCTGTAGGGTTGAGCTGGACCCTGGAATTTGCACTTGCACTGGCCCTCGGTATTGAGGTAGCTGATGTGGGCTATCCTCTGAGAAAACTAATGTGCCACCTAAGGTAAACCCTAACGAAAATCAAGAGTTTTTCAATGCAGCAAGAATAAAACTTAAACTTTCCATTTTTTACTTAAGTGGAATTATTTCTCTTTTTTTTCTTTTTTTTTTTTTTTTTTTTTGGTATCATCTTGAAGAAACTTACTTACTTTTAGATTAGGCTCTTGGTAGAGGGTAAAAATCTTTAGGCTTCTGGAGAATTTTGTACAAAGTGAAATGTTTCTAGCCAACAAATAGATAGGAAATCTGGGAATGCATCTCAGTGGTAGATCACTTGCCCAGCATATGTAAGAGACCATGGGTTCAATCCCCAGTACTGCAAAAATAGGGAGAGAGAGAGAGATGGAGAGAGGGGGAGTGGAGAGAGAAAGAGAGAGAGAGATACTTCTGCTGAATGAGTTAGAAGTGACATCAGGAGCTACAAGAAGAAAAGCCTCCAAAGAACATCTAAATATGTCACAAAAATCAAGCAAATCTCATGGCTAAAAGGACAACACAGAGTATCTAGGATTGCTTCCTAAATGCCAGTCTGTGAGGAGCCCTCAGTAGAACAGTGAACTCACTTACTTAGACCTCTTCTCAGGATCTGCAAAGAGTGGAGATCCTCTTCAGATCTGTAGACCCTCTACAACGTATCACAGGGCTTGGAAAACAGAAGTGGTCTCATATACCACCAACAGTGACTGCCTGTAGCTCCTAAAGAATGTTTGCAATAAAGAACTCCACTTCATAAATCACAGGCTTCTCACTTAGGAAAGGGAGAAGAATAAGTACTGGAAAAGATGAATAATCATACTTTTTATTTCTCTCCTCCTAAGATTACTGAAAAGTAAGATAATGGAAACAAAGAACCATACTCTGTTATTGGAAGAGGCTGAACTTGCCAGGCTTAGAAATCTTCAGAAAACATTTTAACTGACACAGTGCCACGAAGCACTTGAGTAGTGGTGAACTCACTGCCTCGCATCTGTCTTGCACATTTCAAGACTCATCAGTGAGAAAGATGAGCGTGGTGGCGGCAAAATCCCACGAATCCCTGATCCTGTCTACATGAGATAGAAGGTGAAGGCACCACGCAGAGGACCGTCTGTTTAGTTGTTGGTTACGTGGAAAGTTGGAGTAAACGACACTAGCCAAACTGCCCTCTCAAGTTTCTGTTTCAGGCATTTCAACTGTTTGCCCACTGCCTGGTAGGCTGCCTGAGTGCACTATAGGAAAAGTAAATATTGTCCTTTCAAATAAAGACCTGTTTATTATATAACAGAACAGAGGCTGCCTTCTATTTTTGAGACTCTGCTAAGCGAACTAGGGACAGTAGCCAAAGCAGCTGCCCTGAAAACAATGCTTTCCAACTGCCACCATGCTTGCTGCAAAACTGGGCTCCCGTGGCTCTGTGAAGTGGGCGTTGCGTTGCTGGCTTTGTTGAATGTTCCCCCACTTTTGGCGGGTTAAGTGAATAGGGTACCGTTTGTACTACTCTGGGAGCCCACTGGTCACCCACAGAGCAGGCAAACTAAAAGCCAGAACAGATCAAAGCCGAACCCCAGGCCTGGCAACTCACTTCTCTATGGGGGCAGAGAAGGACAGACCGGAGCTCCACGGTGACACGCTGCTCAGGGTGCGCAAGACCCTGGGCTAAAGCTCCATAAATAAAGAAAGAGGTGGTGGTTTGTCTTCATGATGGTTTCCATCTAAAAAAGAGTTTTATAGGTTTGGTAGGTTCAAAAGCAGGTTCACATTTGTATTGTTATTTTTAGGTGATGGCTCACTTACACGTTTCCTAAGCTGGTTTCAAGCTCAAGGGCTTAAGTAATCCTCTTGCCTCAGCCTCCCTGGACCCAGGACTGCGTATGTTCTCCATGGAAGCCGGCGGGGCTCAATATTTTTACTAATGTTTCCCCATCTGCTTTTTTCTAGTGCCCATATTTGGTCTGCCACTCACGTTTTTAGAAATGTTGGTTTCAATAAATGATAGAGAAAGTAAATCTAATTTGAGAGAAACAAAATTAACCAGGTGTGGTGCTGCACTCCTGTAATGCCAGTGCTCAGGAGGCCGAGGAAGAGAAATACATACTTTTTAAAATGAGAAACAAATATTTGACTAGTAAAAAACATGTTATTTTAGAAAGAATACTTCACATTTTGATAGTGCTCTCTATTTTTAAAATGGCTTTCTTTTTTAAAAATTTATTTATATTTTAATCTTTATTGGTACATTATATATGCACATCGTGATTGCACTCCATAATGGGGATTTGTACCAGTAGCTTTCTTACATTTTGTGTTGTAAGATACAGAGGAGAGGCACTATGAACGCCCCTTTACAAATAAGGAAACTGAGACAGAGAATGACTATGGGATTGGAATGGGAGCAGAACCCTGCAGTTTCTCTTTTTTTTTTTTTTTTTTTTAAGTTTTACTTTTAGTTTTCTGAGATATGGTCTTGCTTTATAGTTCAGGCTGGCCCTGAACTCACTGTGCAGCCCCGGCGAGCTTCGAACTCATGGTGATCCTTCTGCATCAGCCTTCAGAATACTGAAATTGTAGGAGTGCACCACCATGCACAGCTGCCAACTTATAATTCTCTTCATAGTCTATACTACTATGTCTCCTAAATACCTGTTTCATTTTTGCCAATATTATAGGGGAAATGTGGTAAATTTAAACATTTTTCATTTATTATTATTAACTTAGTTGGAAGCTTTTTGTTTTGTTTTGAGACAGGGTCTCGCTTTGTAGTTCAGGCTGACCCTGAGCTCAGCCTCAAACTCACATCACAGCAATCCTCTTGCCTCTGCCTCCTGAGTGCTGGGATGACAGGCATGAACTACCACGTCTGGCACTGTGGTATGTGGTACTGTTTACTGCTGGGCATGAGTCTCCACTCCCAGTATTGTAAATGGTTACCGGGGAATTGAGCCTGGGCCCTTGCGCTTGCAAGACAGACGCCGGAACCACTGAGCTAAATCCTGAGCCCCTGGAAGCATTTTTAAATTGTATCTTGAGTAGAAATAATGATACAGGAAAGTGTATGAATCTGAAGCATATATACAACTCAATGACTTCTCATATACACATAAAAATCATCTAAATACATTTTAAAAAAATTTTTTGATGGTACCAGGGATTGAACTCTCAGGCCCTTGTGCTTGCAAGGCAGGCATGGTACCACTGAGCTAAAGCCCCAGCCTTATAAAACATTTTCTTATCTCTAAAAGTCTTCCACCCAACCTCACCCACCTGTCCTAGAGCAGTCACTCTGATGATTTCTGTCAGCATCACATTTTGCCTTGAATGTAATATAAGTGAAATTAAAGTTCTGTGACATTCTCCTCTGCTTAACATAATATCTGTAGGATTCCTCTATTCATTCTTCTTCCTTATTGAATGTATTCAATTATATCTACACAGTAGGTGAGTTTATCTATTCTTTTGTTGCTGAACAACGAGTTGTTTGTGATTCGGACGATAATGAATGAAGCCTCTGTGAACTCACTGTGTAAGTCTTCTACTGGGCAAATATGTGTGTGGCTCTCAGAACTGTACTGGGTATAGTAGAATTTCTTCATCAAAGAAGACATGCAAATAGTGTATGAAAAAAAGCTCAGCATTTCTAATTGTTGAGGAAATGTAAATTAAAAGCATAATTGGGCCAGGGATTTAGCTCAGTGGTTCCGTCATCTGCCTGGCAAGCTCAAGGTCCTGAGTTCAGTTTCCAACAACCACCTTGCACAGTGTCAGGCGTGGTGGCTCACATCTGTAATGCCAGCATTTGGGAGGTAGAGGCAGGGTGATTGCTGTGAGTTCAAGGCTTGCTTGGGCTACATAGTGAGCTCAGGCCAGCCTGAATTACAAAGCAAGACGCTGTTTCAAAAAAACTAGGAAAAAAAAAAGATACAGAATCAATTCACACTAATGAATGAGTAAATAAAGAAAACATTACACAGTGGAATACCGCTCAGCTTTTAAGAATGGAAATTCTGTTATTTGCAACAACACAGATGGACAGGGAGGATGGTATACTAACTGGAATAAACCAAGAACTGAGAAAGATCAATACTGTGTGGTCTCATTTACATCAGGAAACAAAAAAAGTCAAACTCAGGCAATCAAAGAGTAGAATGGTATAGCCAGGAGTAAGGGAAAGGAGAGACTTAGCCAGAAGATCCACGACAGCTGCTAGACAGGAGTGCAAAGGCTGCATCTCTGTTGCTCAGTGCCGTGACTATAGTTCACACACACAGGTAACAATGTACACTGAGCTTGACTATCATTATCATTCAACAATATGTACATATATCAAAGCTTCACATTCTATGCTGTAAATATATACAATGTCAGTTATTTATCAGATTTGATGGTAACTTTCTGTAAGTAATTTGCCAGAGAAGATTGCCAAATCAAAGAAAAATAGTATTTAGGTTTTGTTTGTTTTATTTTTTGAGCCAGGGCCTCACTATATTCTAGACTTCCCTTGAGCTGACTTTGTCGCGATGGCTGTCTTCAAACTTGCAGTCCTGGGCCCAGGATTTAGCTCAGTGGTACTGTACCTATCTTGCAAGCACAAGGGCCCAAGTTCAGTTCCCCACAGCACAAACAAAGCAAAGCAAAACAAAACAAAAAACACCTTGCAATCCTGCCGCCTCGGCCTCCAGAGTGCTGGAACCACTGTGCCCAACTTTTATGTTTAGCTGTGATAGATGTAGCCTGTTTTCCAAAGTTATATCCCCACCAGTAGTTATTTGAGAATTCCAGTTGCTCTTCATACTTCTCAATACTCAGAATTTTCAGGCTTTACAATTTTAGACTTTCTGTTGGATGTACAGTGATAACATGTCGTTTTCATTTAATCTGCCCAATGAGTAATAATGTTGACATTTTTACATACATAATGGCCCTTTGATATTTTTATTATCCTTGCCTATGACTTGCCTCTTCATTCATGTATTGATATTTTAAATAAGCACATGTCTTAATTTCTATAAAGTCCATTTATTTCTTTTATGGTTACTGTCTTTTTTAACTTGTAAGAAATCTCTGCCCACTCAGTGTCATGAAATTATCCTCTTATGTTTTCTTTTAGATATTTAACGTTTTGAGTTGACATTTATATTTAAGAGCTGTACTGAATAATTTTTGTACAGTGAATAAGGTAGAGATCGCGTCTGTGTGGCTTTCCCTCACGTGGATTTCCTTTCAGTGGGTAAATAACTCCATCCTTTCTACATTGCAGAGGGGAGGCGTTGACTCCTGGAGCATCAAAATGCTCATGCACTGTTGCATTTTTTCAGCCCTAGATTTTGTCAGATTAATATAATTTCTTCTTACCTTTACTTTGCTGAGATATTTTTCTCTGAGTAGGTATTAGATTTTATCAAATGCTTTTTTCTTGTATCAAGATAATCGGGGCTGCGGTGGTAGCTCAGTGACAGAGTGTTGCACTACCTACTAATGGAAAAATTAAAAAGAGAAGGAAGAGGAGGAGGAGGAGAGGCCACTGTCACTGGGCTGGTGATTTGTCTCAGTGAGAAGCCCTTGGGTTCGACCCCAGGACCATACACTGATGCACAAAATAATGACAGTTTTTTTTTTCTTGATGAACCATACTTAGTCACGATGTATTTTAAATTTTTGTATTCATTCAGTTAATGTTTTAGTTATAGTTTTACACCATTAAAATATATCATAATTTTATAATATATAGTGTGTTGTTTTCTAAAAACTTGTGCAAAAAAAGATTTTTGTCTTAGCATTAGGTTTATGTTATTGTCATAAAATAAATATGTAAGTGTCCTCTTTTTTCTAATCTTTGCAAGATTTAAGAAAAATGATCATTATTTCTCCTTAAATATTTTGAGACTAGATTATCTTTGTGGGATCTTTCTTTAACATTTACAGCATTCAATTTTTAATTTCTATTTATATCAGTTTTGGTAAGTTGTACTTTTAATATTTTTTCCATTTTATGTAAGTTGCCAAACTGTTCATTATATTCTCCTATGTTCCTTTTAATATTAGTAGCATGTGTGGTGACACCACATTTTGAACTCAGTATCAGTCATTTGTATTTTCTCTTTATCATTCTTGCTAGATAATTAAAGGATAAATGCTGGCCTTGAGGATTTTATCTGTTACAAATAGACTTTCCATTTCATTGTTTACTGCATTTTATTATTTGCTTTTACTGTGAGCTTCATTTGCACTTCTTTTTCTAGTTTCCTAAATGAAAAATTGATTTATACTGGACTATTCCTTGTCTTTTCACTATTTAAAAACTATTGAAATGTCCTTGTGTACATGTGCTAGAATTTCTTCTAAATGGGTAGGAGGT
The DNA here is from genome assembly GCA_004026965.1 of Petromus typicus. Lineage (NCBI taxonomy): Eukaryota > Metazoa > Chordata > Mammalia > Rodentia > Petromuridae > Petromus > Petromus typicus. Next base: position 37,244 of record PVIR01015195.1, read on the forward strand.
AGTAAGATAGAGATAATTTCAACTCTACAAAGTTTTAGTAGAATCAAGTTGTAGCAATTGTCCATACCCCAGTGTTACAATGGCATTTTTCTATATGTGTTTTTGAAGATTTTATTCTTTTTTTCATGTTTAGTTTTACCTGGCACCCACTTTATAGATACAGTAAAGTGTCCAGATCTAACAGTTATCCCAGCTTCACCTACTGATCTGACTTTTCTCCACTAATGTAATGCCAGATTTGTCATGTCAGGCTGAAAATACAGAACCGGATTCTTTTAAGATTCTCCACTTTGCTCCATTGGTCTATTCGTCTGTGTTGTTTTATAATTTTGTGTTTGTACCCCAGAATGTTTGTGTCATCAGGCAGGAAGGAGGGAAAGAGATTCACCCTGGCTCTTCATTCTGTGCTTCCCGTAAGCACTGCTTTGGCTGAGACCTACAACTTTTTACATTTTAACTTTCATTATGTTTGTACATATTTGCAGTACACAATGATCGCATTCCTCATGAAGAGCATCTAACACATTTTTATTTTTCTGAGACAGGGTCTTGCTTTGTAGTTCAGGCTGGCCCTGAGCTCAGCCTTGAACTCACCACAATCCTCCTGCCTCTGCCTCCCAAGTGCTGGGATTACAGGCATGAGCCACCAGCCCGTCAGATTTTTGTTTTGTTTTGTTTTTCCCTTAATTCTTCTTTTCATCCTCTGTCACCCCTTTCTCTTCATCTGTTAGTTCCCTTCTCTTTTGCAAAAGCTCAGTCTCTCTCTTTCCTATCACCCTTCTTTTATTTTGCTCTTTATTTATAGTCAATAAGAGAAATGAGGTGATATGTAAGCTTGGGTGTCTGACTTCATTTATTTGCAACCTACATATTCTAGTATGCTTTACTTTATTATTTTTCAGTTCAAAATATCTTGTCATTTCCTTTTTGACCCACGGGTCATTTAGAAACATATTCCCTAGTTTTATACATTTCGAATCTTCATACTTCTCTTTCTGAGCTGCTACCCAGTGGACATATTCAGTGTGATTTCATCCTCAGTACCTGGCTGAGACTTGCTTTATCACCCAATATATGGCCTCTGTGTGTTTGAAAAGAATGTGTGTTCTGCAGTGGATGGATATGGTGCCCTATAAATATCAATTTGGTTAAATTGCATAATAATGCTGTTTAAGGGCCGGGGATTTAGCTCAGTGGTTCTGGCGCCTGTCTTGCAACCACAATGGCCCAGGTTCAATCCCCGGTAACCACATACCATACTGGGCGTGGAGACTCACCCCAGCAGCAACCAGTACCCCATACCACAGTGCCGGGCATGGTGGTTCACACCTGTCATCCCACCACTTGGGAGGCAGAGGCAGGAGGATTGCTGTGAGTTTGAGGCTGAGCTCAGGGCCAGCCTGAACCACAAAAGTGAGACCCTGTCTCAAAAAAACTTAAAAAAAAAAAAA
>PVIR01015196.1:0-24637 GCA_004026965.1 Petromus typicus
TTTAAAATTTTGATCTCACTAAAGGTTAGAATGTCTTTGATGAGCGGATATTAACTCTCTCTAAACATATACCTTAAATACAATTAAAATCTGTTTAAGAGCTACATATTTCAATTTTATATAATGCAAATCAAGGGTGGATTATAAAGCTCATATTTATTATGCATGTGAATTTTGTAGTTGAGGAAACCGAGCTTCCAGAAATAAAGGACTTAGATAAAGTTGTTCAAGTGGAAAGTAATAAACAAGGACTGGGACCTAGGTCAGAGCCATCATGCTGGTTACATTCTCTGATTTCTGCTAGTTGATCAACTTCTTTGGCTTGACTAGCAGATGTCTGATTTTAAGAACAGGAAATATATATGTACAGTTGATATATCATTTGATCTTTACAAAGCTTTAGAGGGATTTACAGAGAATATCATTGTTCCTATTTTAAGAAAAGATATCTGAGATTCAGATGTTATTTGATTTATCCAAAACTGCTTGGTGAGAGTGACTCAGGTAAGGTGAAGAGAATTTGGTACATAGAGTTAAGAGACCAGACTCATGGGCTAGTTATCCATTCCTCTGACTGAGGTGTATCACAGACTAGTCATTTAAATCTTCAATTCAGTTTCTAGACCTCTGTTAAAATATCACAAAGATAGCAATTCCTGAATGGTTTACTAAATGAAACCAATAAATCTAAAATGCCCTTTAAAACCACAATTTGTAAATCCTATTTGTTATAAACAAAACCATTTTTAAGGTTACAACTTCAAATTAGTTTTAAAAACTACTACTAATTTTTTACGTGAATGTATTGACTTTCTTTGTTAGGCACATCATTAACTACTGAGCAGAGAGCTTCACAGAAAGATACTCATTTCAGTATTTTTGCCATGCCTGTTCTAACTTGATGACATACATGCAAATTACAGACACTGACACCCTTCTTTAAGGGTAGCTACGGAACCTGTAATTAGAGGAATGTGTCATCAGCAAACTTCTGGATTCTGAAGACTAATACAGTTTATATCCTAGGCTTTTTCTTCCATCATTCTTAAGAAAGTAGGAGGCATTGAGGGAGAAAAATACTATATATGCACAAATGTTGATACTTTCAAATAAATAAAAAAGGCAGATTTTATAGGTTTCTCAACATCTGATATATGAAATTATGTCCATGCATCTGCAAAGGCCTCCCTCTTTATAAAATCAAAGAATACCTGTCCAAATGCAATTTCTTCTTGCAACAGAACATAACCAAGTTACTTATTAAGCTCGCATCTTAAAAAGGCACTGTATGAGTTGAGGAGTGCAAACAATGCCTCCCAAGCAGTTTTTCCTACGATTAGTTTTACCAAACAAGATACTTACATTTGAAATAGTTTAGAATGATCAGAACAAATCAAGAGGAGGAAGATCTAATGACTGAACAGCACTAGTAGATTGTTTGGGCTAGGTCTTCTCTCTTACACAGAGGGACATGTTTAAAAAGAAGGAAATAAGAAATGACAGAGGAGAAATGAAAGAAATAAGAATGACAGAGGAGCTTCAGAAGAAAATGCCAGTGATAAAGGAAGTACTTTAGTCCCTAGGATGACCCAGTGAATCAGTGTCCTTTTAGATAAATATTGGAAATATTAACCCCAAAGCCACATAGTAGTGTTCAGAGCCACTCTGACTGAGCGTCAGGACCAGTCTCTCAGGCAGCTGTGCTTTCTGACACTATTCTTTCTCCTTTATTGGTTATACTTTATACTGGTAGATATGTGGGTGTCTTCTGCCTTATTGGAAATTCTCGAGTGCTAATGAACCACATTTCATGGTGTGCAAAACTATACATAGCATATACACATTTAATCGTGGGTAAGTACAGCTGTCTGTCAGAAAGATGCTGCTGAAACCTTCCAGCTAGCAGTAAAATAAAGAGATCATCAACAATGAGAACTATGTGTTCTGCTTCATAGAGCAAAATCAGTTCATTTAAAACTCTACAGCAGCATTTTAAAAAGGCAGGGTTAAAAAATGGTGCTGAAATGTCCAATACACTCTCAGTTAAAACCTGGATTTCACATATGCATTTACAAAATATAAGCCATGCAACCTTGGACAAGTACATTGATCTCAGTATTTTCTCCATTTTCATCTATAAAATACATATATTATTTTTTTTACCTTACAAGATTGACTGAAAAATAAGAGACAATGCACACAGAATATTTTTAGCCCTATAAATGATATGACTTTAGGAAAAATAAGAAAATTTGCTTTTGATCCATGATATTCTCTGAGCCCAGAGGAGGAGTCTCATTTATCCCCATTTTGACTGAGTTGAAAGTCAATATTTAGACTGTTGTAGACATCCGTTCCAAACATCCCTTCACCTGGTTTTATTCCTGTCTCAAAGTGAGGAAACAGGATGTTTTGGATCATGTAGCAGCTTTGAAACCACTACCTTGACCAACGAAGAGTAAAATAATTTCATCATTCTGCTGGAAAAACTCATGATAGAGGTTCTTAAAAGGCCACATGAGTTTCATATACTTGTGCCTTTGATCTTGTAGCAAAGTATTGTACCTGGATATACTTGACTTACGTTTCCAAATAATTACACAACTCTAATCTACTAACCTTTATTATTATGTCAGCATTTATAGGAAGCATGAATAAATTTGCTAGGCTCTGTATTAAGTGTTCTGAGTAAATTACTGAATTTTTATAAAGATAGACATGAGAAAGTAATGTTACCAATGAAGCACAATTTACTCAGATGTATGAGTTACTTTCATAACTGGGACACAATCCCCAGTACCCATCACTTAAAGAGAAAGAAGTTACTTTGGCTCAAGATTACCGTCCACTCTCCTCTGGCTCCAAGGAAGAGCAGCACGGCAGGGAAGCATGGCAGAGGACAAGCAGCTCCAGTCAAAGGCATCCAGAGAGCACAAATAGCAAAGGGAGGAGCCAAGAAAGGATCTGTGTCCTCCTTCAGCAAGCATCACTTCCGGCCAGCATACTCTCTCAGCTGCTTGACTCACTGGCAAGTGTTCCCACCACTGCGTGCAGCAGCCCCATGGGCCAATCCCTTTCTGCAGCTCTTGCCTCTGAGTTGGATTCATCCTTGAGCTAAACCATACCAAAAAGTCACAGAGTAAAATATACACAAGATTACAAAGTGGATGAACTCTTTCTATGCCTTTTGTTCGTCATGATTCATTAAAATACTCTCTCCTAGTTGGACAGGGGATTCCAAGACCTACAGAACCGTGGGAATGAGACAGTCACCACTAGGCTGTAGCCTGAAAACAGAAAATGGCTGAAGACAGAGTCTAAGAGTTTCCTAGAGTTTGGAGACCTGATGAAGAGAAACAACTAGCAAAAGAGATAAAGGGAAAATATTCCTCAAAAGGGAAGGGGAAAAAATCACATGAATATAGTTCTAAAAGCCTAGGAAAAGGAAGCTATTTCCTAAAAAGGAGTGGTCAGCTTTGTCTAATTCTACTGAGATACTGGTCCACATAAAAACAGAGATTTGAGCACTGTCTTTGGAAAGATTAAAGATATCAATAGCTAACTAGATATTAGAAAACTAATATCAGTTAAAAACAATTCAGTCACAGTTGGAATAGGGAAAGAATGAAACATGAAGAAATGGAAGAGGTGCATAGAAAAAGTTCTTTAAATGGTAAAGGGAGCACAGAGCAAAATGATAAGTAAAATGATGAAGGGTCTTCGTGCAAATGGGAATGATCTTGTGGAACACCGTAATGTTGCAGAACAAGTGAGGAGTCACATGGTCTGAACCCAGTGGCGCTAAGGCCTCATGTCGAAGCAGGACGCTTGAGCATCTAAAGAGGGAGAGAGATGGTGAGCACAAGCACAGATGAAAGAAAGAGCTCACATCACAAATGAGAAGATGGGCTTGTTCTTTTCTGATTTGATTTAATTTTCTGGGATCTGTTCTGCCATATTTTCATCAAAGAGCACAAAGAGGGGTCCGGTACTGTGAAGACAGGGGGAGTGAGTTTTGTGGAGAAACATGGAATTATCAGGCACGTGGGCTGCCAGTTTGACTTGTGTGGTCTGAGTTTGGAGTGTGGTGCTGGGCATAGTTGAGTGGTGTCTTCTAGGTCAGGCTGTAGGAGCAGAGCAGGTGCGTAACAGGGTCTCAGTGGTCTTGGCTACCAGCAAGGAATGAGGGCAGAGTGAGGGAGGAGAAAAGAGCAGTAACAGCCTTCACAGGAGAGAGATTGCATTTCCCAAGTATGGAATCATAGCAGGAAGCAGAACACACTGGAGATCTGAGAGGGTCACGAACATCAAAGCAAAAGGACGAAGAATGGATGAGGTTAGGAAATTTCTTACCCTGCAGTACAAAGAATTGCAAAATAAAATGGTAACACATTTCCAAAATAGCTCAGCCATTTGAGAGAGTAAACATTCATAGGAAGGGGTATTAAGAGAGAGGAAAAGACATCAAGGAACTGAGATGCCAAAGTGATGGTGATAGGTGACCAAGTGGACACTAGAAAGGATGATTGCAGGAAATGTGATGAAGTCATCCCTGAATGCAGAGTGAGTGATGTGGACCACGACCAGCTGCTGTGCCCTAGAGGGATCCAACCCCATGTAGGAGACTCTGGATAATGAGGTTGAAGGTTTCAATCATTGAATTTAGGATTTTACTGTCACAACAGCAAAGTATAAGGAAGTAGGTACAAGACTGAAACAAGAGTTGGAAATGATGACACAGTAAAAGAAGTGAAAGCAAAAGGCTGGTGTTTTGACTCTTAATCAGTGAGCAGTGTCCTGAAGGTAAGTCAGATTTTGCCTGGATGCTAAGTCTCAAAAGTATAGATGGGAAATGAAAAGGGAAGAAACCAGTCATCGTGTAGATCCTCTCTTGATAGAAAGTCTGGGCCTGGCTATAGCTAAACTCTTTCATGAAGATGGAGGACCTTCATGATTGAAAGAAATGGCCAAGGGTATAACACCCATTATCCCCCAGGTGTGAGGCAGCCACTGGAGCAAAAGCATAACACACAGACTCGGGGAACAATTGGTGATGGAACAAGGACGATTCCCAAAGCCTGTGGGTTCGCTGCACTCCTACAGCCCCCAATCTGCTTCACTGTTCTACTCATACTGGGCACCAGCCAGAAGACTAACAAAGCAGCAATTATAAAATAAAGAATGTATACTTAATTACAAGTTTTACGTTTGTGTTACAAGTTTGATGTAAGAAGTGAAAAGCGCCACTTAGGTTTTGAAATGGAAACACGGAAACAGGAATCTATAACTACTCCTCAGTCTGAAAGCTCATGATTTATAGTTGATGACACCCAGACTGGATGGGCTTCGGCAGAGGACAAAATCAAAGTCATATCCAATCCAACAACCACTTACCGGCTACATATTCACTACGATTCAGAAACATTAGTTTAGTTCTATTTCTCTGTATCTTAAAAGCCAAAGTTCATGATGAAATTGGTATATATTTATGAATGTCTTGATAAAAATCAATCTAGCTTATACTTTTACTTTGTAAACATCAATACTTAATTATATATTTGATGTAGCTTTATGCATGTATATATGCTCAGTGTATAGATTCATATAATTTTAGTATTTTGTCATATATATTATCCCTATGAATAAATTTTATTTAAAATAGACTTGAATAATTTAGTATAAATTATTTTGAGGATAATAGTGTTATTAATAAAACATCATGAATGTGCTGGTGTATCTTCTTGAAATTTTTATATCACATTAGTACCACTTAATTTAAACAACTTTTCCTAATGAAATATGTAAAAGCACATTTGGATTATTACATGATAATAATCATTTTACTGGGAGAAAGTTTTTAAATTTTAAATTCTATGAGGAAACAAATTATTTTTCCATTAAGATATTAACTGACATTTGTTTTCAAAAGAAATTGAACCACCATGGATTGAAGGCCAGGAACCATCTGTTAAAAGTTATTTTGTCATCATGATGTGTATATTTAGTCTATCAATAAAGATTTGAATTTTTAAAAAACTTGTGTTGTCAATTATTTAACGGATTAGAATAAGTACAATACAGTGGGCCAAATTCTCTGGATGACGTATTTCATACATAATACACATGCAGATGTTCTGATCCAATGAATATATGCTTGTAAGTTTTTGCAAGCTTTTTTTTTTTTTTTTGGTCAATCATAGTGCTTGACAAAGGAGTTCAATTGAAAAAGTCCATGGGATTTGCACAAACTAGCTAAAAGACAGGATCACTCAAGGAAAACTTTGTAGAAATAGTTGGCCAACAGCTATCTGGCTGGGTATGAGAGTGAAGCCAGAAATAGTTTAATGGCCCTAGATTCTAGAGGGAGAGAAGACTGGGGGACGGACAATGTTCATGTTGTTGAAAATACTTAATTGGACTCAAGTAGAGGAACAAAACCAAGTTGTGGTTAGAGGAGAATTCACAGAAAGGGAGTTGAGGAGAATTCACAGAAAGGGAGTTGTGTCAGTCCTGAAGAATTATATCTTGAAGGGGTGGACTCCAGGCAAAAGGCATTGCAAATAGCCGGGTACATCATTTCAGAGTCCTGGGCCTGAGCACTCATCCAAAGCTGACCTTACTCCCCACACTGCCACTTACTGTGAGTAACTGAACAAGGTGAGGTAGGACAGTTCTTCACATAACAGTACTTAGTTTCCTCTTCATTGACTTGATTCCAAAAATCTGTTCTTGGCGAACAGAAATATTCTGGCTGAGCATCACAACCCAATTTATGAACTGTATGAGTAATTATGAGTATGAGTAAATATTTAGGATACGGATAAGCAAATATTTAGGAAAATATGCATGGCCAGCTACAAAAAAAAGAATCATGTAATAATTATAATAGAAAAAAGTATGTCTTTCTCATTGTTTTTAAACTACTTTTTGTAAGTCTTCTGGATCAGATAACTGTAGAGATTGGTAAGAAACCTAACTTGAAATTAAGAAAAATTAAAATTAAATAAAAGAAATTCACTGTTGGGAACCAGGTAGATGGAAATGGTCCTGCAAATAAATTATACTCTTTGGCATGATTCTAGTTCACTGGTTTTGGATTCCTCTGAAATATTTGGTTTGGTTCCAAATGGCATAATTATTTAGGAAGGATAAGAGCCTTTCTTCTTTTTGATATTGTCTTGATAGGTGAGCAATTTTGGTCCTGTCTTTACAAGTAGATTTCAGTCTAAGCAGGACTTAGCTGTGGCTAGTACCCCTGAAGACAAGATGGAGAAGCCGGACGTGATGTTCATAGGTGGATCCTTGGAAGGTGGTACAGCATCAGGGAAGGATCACAAGCTTAAGACTTGGAGAGGTCCAATCCCATATGGCATGAATTTATTGGACTTCTTAACCCACAGTGGTATCTCCACACTCTGGATAATAGCACCCAGTAACTTGTCCACCTTGTTCACATCTTGCTCCCATAAAAAGCAGCAATATGTGCTTAATACATCAAAAAAATCATGTTCCTGGAGCAAGTACCTGGGGATCCCCCTGTGTTAATATTTTGTCCAGCTTTCTTTCAGGGATCCTAATCTCTGCATAATTCTCCCATCTGTGCAGAGACAAAAATGAAGTCAGGCATATATTCGTAACCACACTAGGATATACTAGACAAACCAAGATATACTCAGCTTGGCTGTAACCCATCAATAACAAGTAAGCACACTTTGATGGATGGTCTAGACTCAACTCTGTGCAGGCACAGAGTGGTGGCTGCTGCTGTTCACTCGCTGGACATCTGATCATGGAAAAACGTTTTCACTCGTAGAATTTCCTCCTAGTGCAGTGTCAGTAATTCAGCTCTGAGGCCATCATTTATACTAGCTATCTAACTGACAGAACAAGGGAAAACAAATAATTCAACAGCTATAGTCCTCGGAACCCTAGGGCGTTATTTCTAAAGCTGTGGGCTCATGTTGTTTCCTTTGGAAACGTCTCCTCTTTCTTAAACTGCTGGACCTGTGCATTGGAGAACCCTATGTCCGAGCTCCCTTCTTTCTGAGGCTGGTGCTTCCATCCCACTTTCCACACACCTGTACGCTGTGAACTCTCACTCCACCTTCCCAGGTCTCTCTTTCCAGTCTCAGCCTGGTTTTCCCAGTTCTTGCCTGACTTCCACATACAAAGTTACAAAGCGTCCATTAGCTCTACATAGCCAAAGTGAGTTCTGCGTACTGTGTCTGTGAGCATGCTCACCAACCTGCCCTAAGCTGGAGTCTGACTTTATGGAGCTCCATGAGACACCCAATTGCTCACCTGGAAATAAGCATAAGTTCCTCTTTCTTCTGTATTTTTCAAAATCAAACTCAACCCATTGTCTCTTCCTCCAAAACAGCTTTCATGCACTCGTTCTTTGTGTATTCCTACTATCTGGATTCTCTCTGTCGTCATTTTTCACTCTTCCACTGAGAATGAACCCATTTATCAATCCGCACCACCAGTTTCATCATGTTTCATGCTACTTGTGAGCCGATCTCTATTGCTCCAACTCACAGATATAATTACACTATTTTTATGTTCAAAATACAAAATCCTTCAATGATGCCTGTTAAAGATAAAGCCTGAAAAATTTTTCACCACCCAGAATTACCCCTTGGATTATGTTTCCATTTTATGTTTCTATGTTTTCTATTTCTTTGAATTATGTCCAGCCGAGCCTCACTTCACCTGGTTCCTATCCATAGTCTACTGTATCACATTTTCCTTGTGTACAACATCAAATATCAACACCGACCTCTTGTTTCAATCACATTTCTGTACAGAAGGAGCTTGTTGGGGTGTATTCTGATTCTCAGACCACATATTTTCTCCTTCCTTGGGGTTCTTTCCTCAAAGTCCAGAGGCCATTGAAGAAAGCTTCTCCCCATCCTGAGTGGGCAACCTGAAAGTGTGGAGCACTCACAGGTGACATGTACGTGGTATGAAGCGTGGGCCAGCACATCGGGCTTTCTGTCAACCTCTGCCGCAGGTCACACAGAGTCAAGCACTTGTTACCTATACTACTGGCCAACACAGTTGATATTTCTATTCTTTCACTTTGCCTTTTTTATTCCCTCTGTTCATACTTCTTGATCCATGTCCAAACTGACTGAGATTCTACATTTTACAAATTTTGGAAACACTATAGTTACCAGGTATAGCTTTCCTCAACAGGTAGAATATAGGGGTTCAGAGATCAAGGAGTTTATGGAAAACTGATCATTCTTAAGAGCCAGTTTTCTCAGAATCATTTGTGAAAGAAGCTATCTTTTCTCCACTGTATATTAATGGCCCATCACTTGTCAGCCTTTTGGCTAAGATCAAGTGCAGTATACTATTGGCCCACTTTTCAAAAATCAGCTGACTGAACATGCTTGGGGTTATTTCTGCATTCCTTATTCTATTCCATTGGTTCTTGTGTCTATTTTTATGTCAGTACTGTGCTGTATTTACTACTGTTAATTTGTAATATTACTTGAAGTCTAGGATTGTAATGGCTCAGAGGAGAATGTTCCTAAGAAAACTAATCCTATCAGATCCTTATTTAACCATAATCATTTCCATAGAACAGACTATCTCCAAACATACCTGAAGGTCCTGGAATAACACAGAAGTTGTAAGGGAAACAGAAACAGATAGTGCAGGAATGAGAGAATGAATTTAAAGCATTTGTCTCAGAACCAGCCACAGCAGCAAGTATGAGACCTACTGCCATAGGCTAACATCATCAGCAGCCCACAACCTGGAAGGTGACTGTGTGGATTTGGACAGCTGAGCAGCATAAGGCGAGATAGTATCATGTATCTCTGGTATACAAGTTCCAGTCTTCTTAGATCCATTATGAGACTCATCTCATAAACCTCCAGTGACCCCCCAGCTCAAGGAACCAGTGCCTGGCACTGGTCGGCACAGGGGCCAACTTAATAATGCAAATTGGTTTGGGCTTACCTTCCTTTCCTGCTTCATTTTCTTCCATTCATAACTTCTTTCTGAGATCACTTTTTAATAAACTATCTTCACTCAAAATTTGTTTCAGAATTACCTCTTCTGGAAGTAATTCTTCTAAGATAACTAGAATTTCCAAAATTATTACAGAACCTAGCAAATGGACTGTCAGATGGTGTGAGGCCAGTAAATATTTGCACAATCAATATTGGTCTCTGGAAATGCCGTGCTCTTTATAATCTAAGCTCTCTCTGGATTTTTGTCCAGGAATTTCCTTCTGTCCCAAGCCTCTCCATAAGATGTGTTCACCTGTAAAACTCCTATGGTTTTTCAATTCATTTACAACTCCACTGGATGTACCTTATGGAGCTGCTGTAGGGAATGAAGCAGTTTGATCACCAAAGAGTCTAATTCAGGGAATACTGAGAAAGTCCATTTCCCAGTCACCACTGCACATAGATAGAAAAGTACAACTGAGTTTCAGCCAGGCCATGTGGGTAACGGTGATATAAACTACTTACATCACTCTAGCAAAGAAACTACACACATGATTTTCCCCTGGGCAGCTGGAAGTGAAGTACTCCAAGATGGTAAGACAGTAAGCTAGAGACAGCTGACTCATGGCTCATCACTTGGTGGAGAGTTTCCTAGGAATATCACCTCACCTCAGTACACTCCACTTGAATGCAAACTTTGAGCAGCACCACTGAGACAGTACACTTCAGCACAGGCATCCACAGCTAAGATATCCCGGAGAGGTGATGGGTTTTCTGTGTGTTCACCCTTGGTGTAGACATGACCACCATTAAATTGATAACTACTTTATTCTCACTGTTTCAGTTCATTTCTATCTTTGCACTGTAATCTCTTTGGACTCCCTGGTGGTGGTACCATAGTGTATATTTACTGACTGAATGGATGTGAGCTTATTCTAGAAGAAAATACTTGGAAATGATAAAGATTGACATATTTGGATAGACTAAGGCAAAGAAACTTTGTAAAAACTAACCACAGAACAACGCTAAAGGGCTGCTGTCGGAGGTGATGAAAGATTTACCACTAGGGACCTTAGTTGGTCTGGAATTTAAAGACCAATTGTCTAAAGTGCTTAACTCACCAGTGAAATAATTAGATTCAGAGAAATCAAAAGACTCACCCAAAGCGTGTTAGCGACAGGACTCCAAGTGAAATTGAATCTTCTACCTCCTGTACTAGTGCTTTATTATATCAACGTTTGAAGGGCAATAGAACAACCAGAACATCAAATATGCACTAGGTCTCAATTCAATTCCTGCCAATTTATTTGTTATGTGCCTTTGCATAAATAACTTAATCTGGCTTGCGGAATAAGGATATATCTCATTTATAAAAAGAGGGTATGATACTTTTATAGATTTTCATAAAATATTATGATATTATATTAACAAAGAGCCAGGCACAAGATTACAATTATTATGGTTACATCTAATATAGCTTAAGTAGATAAAATATGTATTTCTTGCTCAATATTTCTTATTTACATTTTACCACATGAAGTAAGAGTCTACCTCACTACCAATAATTGAATTTTTAGGAGCTAAGTTGAGACTAAAAGTCTTATGGGGAAAAGTGTAATTCAAGACAAACAAGTACATTTAAAATGAATTGTGTAAAACCATAATCTTTTCAAACTGGGAGATTTTGTAAAGTCATCTTTTATAAACGTGACTCCAATCAGCTGAAAACACTGAGTAAACGAGAGATGGGAGAGGAGACGATCTGGCAAGACTGTGAAAGCTGGAAAGTCCCAGAATTTTATTTTCCCTCCTTAGACTCCCAGTTCCTATGGTAACCTAAAGTAGAATTTTTAACTCATGATTCCCGTGAAAATGAGTAATTTATTAAATGTGATGCTGTAGGGCCATAGAAGACGTGCTTGACAGAACCATCATCAAAAGGATAATTATTTTTGCCATTAGAATTCAACTTGCGCTCCATAGACGTGAAGTTTGCGTTTGTTCAAAGAGACGGCCCAGAGTACAAGCATGGCTCCCTCGCTCCGGGAACCTTGCCCCTAGAGCGGCTCTGGTTCTCGGAAGCACCTCGGCCGACCCAGTGACGGCCGCCGTGGTGACACCTGGCTCGTGAATCCTAGTAAGTCTGCACATTTACTGCCATTGTCATGGTGGAAAAGTTAGGACTTCCGAGCCTCGGGTTCCTCCCTGTCACCTAGGGGCGGAGACGCTGCCCCGTCACCGAGCTGCGATGACCCAGTGAGGACGGATGTGTGCATTGATTCCTGTGGAAGTTGCTGCTCTTCTAAGTCATGGTTCTCATCAGTCTCTCCAGTTTCAGGGTAGCGGTTCACCTGTAACCTCACATCTCTTATAATCTATACTTGTTTTATCAGTTTGTTTAACTTTTAATTTGTTAGGATAGAGTAGTGACTTCAAAGTTCCCTCCATACTAGACTATAAGCTGGCCAAGCTTAACACTGTATGCAGTCTCTATTAAAGTGTGTAACAAATAATCCTAGGAAACACACTATGTACCATAAAGGAATTCAATCCTCATATCCAGCTTAGGATGCACGTACCCAGTTATTCCACTTTAGGAAACTAAGACCTTTTACAATTGAGGAAACTTAGACTCCGAAGCATTAAGTGACATATTTGAAGATGTATTGCTCAGGATGGGTAGGGTTAGTATGCGAACCTGGGTATGTGGTTAAGAGACCTGGAGCTCAGCCAGGACACCCCACTGCTGAATTAGTACAGCTGGTTCAGTAGCTCTTAATTACAAGAAAATACTTCCTGAGAAAATATGGTACATTCATTTGCAGAATGTTTGTTGTTCATTTTATTTCCAGTAAAGAGTTATTTGGCTTTTTACAGAGTAAAAGTTTCCAATTACTTCACAATATGCTGGCTTCATGAAAAGTAAGCATTTCTAAGTCATTTTATAGTTACATTTTTTCCTCTGTAGAGTTTATTTTTAACCTATATGAATCCCACAGAAGTGTCTACTCCATGAGACATGAGATCCCAGGGATGTGTGTAGATAAATACACTGAGGTCCAGAAAGAAAAAAAAAAAGATCATGCATTTACATATCCTAACATTTTCTGTTGTTAGTACATTACTTAATAAGAGTGCATTACTAGTTATTATATTAGTTACTCCATTTTCCTAATTTTCAACTTTGTGCTGTACCTAAATAGAGATAAATACTCAAAATATTTTTACTGATAAACATGAATATTCAAACAAGTTTAGAGACCATTATTTTATAAACCTTAGAATTTAGGTAGTTACCTTCCTTAATTTCTTGCAGTGAGTCAATTTATACTTTCAGGGTATGATGTAAATTACTTTTTAAAACTTTACTAGATTCATGTGCAATATCTAAGCCTCCAATAATTCTGAGTTTTGCCATAATAAAAATTCAGGAAGTTCCCTAGAGTAATACTATGCTGTGAGAATATACCCCCAAAAGTTGAAGATTTGCAGCCTTAACTCCTTAATGAAGCCATTAGAAGGTGAAGCTTGGTGGGAGATGTTTGGGTCATGAAAGCAGCACTCATGAGTGGACTAATGCCTTTCAGTGTGAGTGAGATCTAGTTCATTTGGGATCCGTTTAGCTACAGAGAGCTAGAGCAGGAAAGAGTTATTACAAGCCAAGGCCACCCCAATGCTCTTTCTCTTCTACATATAACCATTTCCCTCCTGCTTTCTGGAAACACTAATGTTTCCTCAGACATGGTTGCCAAACTTAGACTTTCCAGTATCCAGAATTGGAAGCTAAATATACCATGTGTAATACTTAAGATTCTTGAATACTTAAGTCAACCTTATTGGCTAGGGAGCTGCCCAGGGGGTCAGTAAATCACATTTCCAGGTGTTTCTATGTGGATCAGGGGCCAGTGAGCTTGTGATGTATTTTCACCCTGGACGCTTCCTCTCTGGTGCTGTTTCCTGCCTTGCTTATCTGCCACTGTGAAGGAAGCAGTTTTGCTCCACTGGGCCTTCCTGAAACAACGTTCCTACCTGCAACCAAATAACCATGGACTGAGTTCTTTGAAACTGTGAGCCAAACTATCTCCTCCTTTAAGTTGTGGCTCTGTGTGAAATAAATAAACCTGTCTCTGGCATTCTGTTATATCAACAGAAAGTGGACTGAGACAAATAGAATATGATACATCAGATGCTGTCAAAAATCACATTAGAAGTGAAGAGAAAAAGAAGAGAGCCAGTGCTGGGCCAGGCATGGCTTTCACTCTTATCTCAGAGTCAGGGCTGATGTTCGTATAAGAAAAGTGATTAATGAAAAAAAAATAAGCACTTATTTAATGTGAGTTTTACATGACGTGGGAGATTAGAAACAGGGGACCTCAGGGATTTTTGTGCTTTGCTTTGATGAAGAGTAGTCATGGAGAAATGTGTTTGGGGAACAAAGGCTGTGATATAATGATCATGGAAACCTAGCAAGGATATTCAGCTTCTTTGTGCCCTTGGTCTCCTGAGATAAGGATGTTCCTTAGCTCCAGGTCTAGGAAGGACACCTCTGGAGTGAGAGTCTTCAAAGCTTCAGGCAGGAGGGAGGGAGAAGAGTCAGAAAGATCTTCTTGCTTCTGCTGTTTTCTTCACTGCATAGTTTCTGTTCTCCATGTCATGAGGCAGTGTGTTCTGAGACCCATCTAGAGGAAGGAAATGCAGGAAGAAAGAATGAAAAGGAAGAAAGGAAGGAGTGAGAATGGAAAAAGGAAAAAACAAGGGGAAATAGGAAGAAAAGTAGAAGACAGAAGGGAAAGCCACCATCTCTTACATGCTATTTTATCCTCAAGAATTTGAAGGGTCTGCAGAGTCTGTGCACTGGGTCTTGAGTCTTAAATCTCTTACATTAAGCAGAGACATGTTCTTCATAAGAAGAGTAGATCTCCCTGACACTAGTATATAGGGATACTTGTTCTGAACTGAACAAATGTGAAGTTTCGTGGAAGGTGGAAGAAGTTGCTTCCTATAGAGCTAGCACATGTCATTCTCTCCATAAATGTCTACCTATTTAACAGAAACTGTTCTCCAATGTTTGACATATCATCACTATAGAAACTCACTAAACTTTTGAAATAGATTGTTACTCAGGCCATTTTACAGATGAGCAAGGAGTCAGTACCTTGCCTAAGATCACAGAGGAAATGGCAGGCATAAGAGTATCCGACATTTTCTACTTGGACTCCTTTCCACTCTCTTTCATTCTAGTGCTTATGAACTCTCCCACTACTTCTCTCTTTTGCATTTTTAATAGCATCTTCTCTTTTAATGGTACTTTTGACTTTCACTTGACTAGAATAGCCTGGAACTGGAAAAGTGAGGTGGGCTGGGGTCATACAGTGGAAGCATTCTCAGAGCATGCTGGAAAAAGTCATTGAAACAATGGTAACAAGAGGGTAATGAGGTCCATCAGCATGCCGACCCACACTCTGCTGGTTTAACACTTCGGTATCAAAGTATTTACATATATAATGTATTTTTCAGTTTTTATTTTTATTAGTAAAAATTTTTGGTACATGTTCTTCCTAGTAGGGAGTAGGTATATGTACATAGCATATCTAAGGTTTTTTTTTTAGTTCCCCTCCCTCTACACCTCCATCTCTTGATCTTTTTTGAAAAAGATCTATTTCCCTATCTCCTGTTTTCTATCTTTTTTTTTTTTTTTGCTCTTTAATTTGTTTATACTTTGGGTTTCTCATATAAGAGAAACTGTGTGGTATTTGAGGTTAAAGGTCTGCTTTATTTAACTTAACATTATGACCTTAAGGTGCATTCATTTTCCTGCAAATGTCTCAGTTTACACTTCTTCGTAGCAACTGTATCTATATGTTTAATATTAAATACTTTCAGAATCTCTTTAGATAGACAATATTTTCTGAAATTTATATAAAGAATCTTTAATGTAAGAGGTTTATGGACAATCACTGAGCTAAGGCATGGATTTGAGCCACCTGATGTGTGGTCCTTTGTCTTTTGCTTAATTTGTCCAACTCATATGTTTTAGGGATGAGGGTTTAGGCAGACAACACCACATGATGAGCATGATGAGCTGCCTGGGAAGGCTAAAGGTTCCAGGAAAGGTATTTTAAGAGAAGAACAAAGCCAAACGATGCTGAGCTTCTCCTCTGATCCATCTCATTCCTCAAATGCAAATGTCACACCTCCTGACCATTAGGGTTTTTCAAATCCATTAGTATTCTAAGATGGGACAAAGATTTCTAAAGTTACTTCCAATAGCTGACCTTCTGTACTTTGTTTGGAATTAAACTCTGCAAGTACATCTGGAAAACTACAACAGTTCCCTACTGACACTAAAAGAAATTGTTTCTACTGAGCTATCTTGCTGGGAAACCTTGACTAAAAGTGTCCTGAAGAAGAAATTATTCTTCACCCCTGGGGTCACTTGGTAGCTACAACAAGCCTCTCTTTTTTCTTTTAATCTGTTCTACTTCACTAGTTCCTTTTTTTGTGTGCTCTTAAAGGTATTGCCTTATTTACTTTGATGGTTTCTCAACTAATTGAAGACAGCAGTGAGTTCTTTCTTCCTTGACTCTTCAATGTTTTCACCACCCCAAGGGAAAGGATCCCTATCAAACAGCTTGGTTTTCAGACACTCACTTATGGAAGCTACTTTAAAAGTTATCGCTTTTCACAGGGCTGTCAAAAATTTACACATTGGTCTGAAGCATACAGAGTAGGGTGATATTAGCCTTGGGTGGTTGACAATGGCTTCCCAAGCTCTTGTACGAAAAAGTAGTTTCTAAAAACAAGAGAAGAAATATGTCTCATGGCTTTATTTCAAAGTCTATGCATATTGTGATCAAAGGGTCCCTTTCCTGGACAGAAGAAATTAGATGTATGTGAAGCTAAGTCACGTGAACTATAAAGTGTCAGTGACATAGAAACATGAATGAAGATAAAGAAGTAACCTTCTAGAACCATTAGATGTGATTTACTTATGACCCCAGAGTTGGCAGTCATTTTCCAGTTGCACGTGCACACGCGGGCACACACGCACACACAGAGACAGGTGAGCTCTCCCAGGTTTTCCTCCCTGCTCTGTCCATGATCAAATCCAGTGGACACAGTACTTGAAAAATCTTTTTGCCTGCCTGAATATTTTATTCGAAAAGCCGTAAACTTCTCTAGGAGAAGATTCCTCCTCTCTTCCCTACTCCACACTCATCCACACCCAGAACAGAGCGCAGGATTTTCCCAGCTTCTATGTTTAGCACATTGTGCAATGAATCATAGTGTCCACCTGTAAGTGTCATAAACAGATGGTATAAATATGCTTGCATAATGTGACTCAAAGCACCATCTCCAGTTTTAGCTGGAGTTCAAACAATATCCACAGTTCCAAGAAACCTGTGGCTTGCAGCTTCTGGGTCAGTGGGTGGAGAATACCGGAAAACTGAGAGCCCAGTGCCCTGTGCCTGTCAGTGTGAGCCAACCTGCAGGAGCCACAGGGAAGGTGACACGGGGGAGGAGTGACCGGAAAACCTCTTTTCTGTGTGCTCCTGAGGACCATCATCTTGAGCTGCCCTCACATTTGTCACTGGTCCTCTGGAGTGGGTGTTTTCACACACACTCTTCCCTCTTCTGGGAATGGCCTTCCCTTCTTTCCACCACCCTCCCCATTTCCCCTGGTTGTCTAGGTTGGAGTGTTAGTTACTTTTCTCTTCCTGGGGAGACAAAATACCTGACACCCAAAGTTAAAGGGGAGATGGTTTACTTAGCTCACGGATTGTAGATGCTTCAACTAAATCAGCTGGCTCCAAGGCAGGTTAGCATGGCCTTGGATTGGCAGAGGAGAAACAGTTTGTAGCAGCCAAAAAGTAGCAAAAGCAACAAGAGTCCTCAACAATATCTTTCTGCCCTTTTTATCTCATCCATACTGATAGCATTAGGGTGGGCCCAAACCAATCACTCACATGCAGTGGTTTCATGATCACTTAACCTTAATCCCAACACCACACATTAGAGATTCAGCCACCTCTGAGAAATAAAGTCCCACTCCATCCACATGAGACTTTGAGGACAGCTAAACACAAGCCAAAACAGGTGGAGAGACCTCCCCGGCCCACGAACAGATGACAGTCCTATGTGCCATGGCCTGTGACATGCTCCTGCGGTGTATGACATGTTCTCTAACCAGTTTGAAGTATACTTTGTGCCTCTGTTGCCAGTGTGACCACCCCAGGGCAGGTCTGGTGCCATTTCAGGCTGGAGACTTCATGAGCATTGTCCACTGAAAGCCTAGCCCATAAACCACTTATAAAGCGAGACAGCGCAGTTAAAGTTTGGGAGTGAGATCCTCCGGCTTCCGAAAGAACAATGAGGATTGACTTCTGAAGAGAGAAATAATAAATGAATGGGAGCTTCAGTGATTCTGGGGAGTTCACCCAGCACTCAGCTATCCGTGTGTCCTTTTGAAAGTGCTGTCTGTTTTCCCAGGGCAAGTAGTAGCTTTCTCAAGTGTGATCACACAGGACCCCGGTACAGCCTGGTTTTGCTCTCTCCTCTCCTTTCACCCTGCCCCTGAGCCCCCCAGCTGCACAAGGTCAGGAACTGCATCCTGGTGCTTCTGTCTCATTCTGTTTTTTCATAGGATCTGATGTGTTACGCACAGGGAAAGCACTCACATTCACAAAAATGATTGAAAATAGAGGACCTATTCATGTAACCAACATTCAATAAATATTTGTTGAAAACCCAACTGTTTACCAGGTTCACTTTTAGGAGCTTAGGGATACATCAATAAAATATTCCTCCATAAAAATAAACATTTTGGAAGTTTTAACTTTTCCAAGAACCAGGAAAATGGTTTTCAGGCTTGTTTTGTAACTGTGGTTGCCTAAGAAATGTGCACAGATACCTTCTTCAGGTCGCTGCATACTGGAGTTCGAATCCTAAATTTGCGATAAAGACTCAGCCTTAATTGTATCTCTCCAGTTATGAAGGAACCTGGGGCCCTGAAGATGTGTTTTCAATAAGGAAAACTTGAGTAGTAACTCAGTACGCAACTAATGCCTCTATTTACCTAATGTTACCATGTGTACAAGTATCAGCCCCACAGTTCCATTTACTTTTTTATGATGAGCATCTGTGGATGCTTTGAAGGCTAAAGGCTGGGAAACCTTGAATCACTTTCTAAAATTATACTAAATTAAATTCATTTGCAAAAAAAAGTACCTGGTCTTTTTAAAAGAAAATAATCCCATTTTTATTATATTTGAATCTGCATAAGTTAGATTTTATACAGGTTTGTTTTATAGCTAGACTCATTAAAATACATATGAATTCCATGCTATGCAATGTCTGTTTTTCCTAGTAATGTCACCTACCCTGAGAGATGATGAGGCACCTAAGAATTGTACATCTTCAGTCATTGTGACTTTGTGGATGATACTTGGCATATAGCAATTAGTATCAGTTATTATCCTTAGGCAGACTTTGTGAACCAGTGAGCAAAATTTTAAAGAGAAAACCTAAAATGTTAATTGGAAAACCAATAAACCTCAGAGAGAGAGGATTGTATGTTTTCTATTTCCCTGACTTTGGAAGTTCCTTCAACTTAAATCCACAGTGCTAGGCCCTTTGTATTATCTTGTGGAAAGACAGATGGTGGCTTTTCTTTTCTCCTAGCCTGGAAAAAAGACATTCTTCAAATTATTTTCAGGTTTGTACTAACATGACTTAACATTTCCTAAAGGGCTATGAGGCATTGCAGACTTCATAAATACCCCCGTCGTTCATCATGGAACTTTAATCCCCACTCATGATCTAGAGCAGCAGTGCATGCAACACAGGGGCTCCTGAGGGCACTCTCATGGGGCAGAGGACTAATGTCCTCTACAATCAAAGCCAACAGAACAGGTAAGAGGTATTCCTGCCAGAGCTAGCAAAAGCTGGAGGCCTTCCTCAGAGGGAAAGAGGGTTAGGCAGTGTTTTATTCCACACAAGCACACATCTCTAGTCAAGGCCTTCGAGACCCTAAAAATACGCTGAGCAGTATCACCTTGTGATTTTGTGAATAGCAGCCCTGGGCAGCACTGTTAAACAGAACCATCAGCACTTACGGTTCTCATCTCTTCCTGGGTCTATGGAGGAACAGGCATAGCTCTCACAGTAGATAGATAACTAGAATCAAATTCTAAAGCCAACTGTGAGCCTGCCTCTGATGTTTATTAGTGGGATGACAAGGCAGGAAGGTCTAGTTAACCTTGAAAGGACATGCTGGTCTCAACCCAGCCATCAGCTCCCACGTCAAAGGTTTCCTGTGAAGATCACCACAGCAAATGTACAGAGAACAGCTCGGCCACCTGAGTAACAGTCTCTACACTGGTCAGGTAACACTGTCAGTGTCCATAAAGCTGGCTCTGGGATGGGCCATTGCCTGGGGAGGGCTTTTACTTCCCACAGGAGTCATACTCCATGCCAAGACCCTCCTTACCTCTCTCCCAGCAATATCCAGATATAAAATCTTGCTATTTTGCAGAGAAAATAAAAGCTGTCACTGGTAGGCATGTGATAGAACTGTTACAATTAGGTTAAATTAAATCTGCTGCATGCATTATGAGACAAGTCTGGACTCTGGGCTGTGACAGTTTAAACAGGGCCAGACTAGGAGGACAGCCAGGAGAAACTGAACGAGCACCTTTCCTGGAGAGCAGCCATTTCGTTAGCCAAATATTCCTGCCATTCTGCCTCAGAAGAGAAGATATAAACAGGAATAAAGGCCAACCCATGCCAACCCACTCCAGGCCCGCCCTTTGCAAAGCCCCCTTGCTCAGGAGTAGAGGCAGAAAGTGGCCACTTGCTGCCCCTTCCACCTGCTGCCCTTATGAGCTAACTACACCTCGCCTGGTTGCTGTGGCATCTCCCGACGAGTCCTCACAGAGCTGGCTCTCTCTGTAGAGGGACCCACAGATACAGGCCCTCACCTTGGCATCAGAGACCACTGCAGAAAGGGCAGGATGGGTACTTCCTTGGCAAACCCTTGGGCTGCCCCCTCATTCAGAGCAATTGCCAGCCTCCTCCGAAGGGCCACAGGCCCCATTAACTTCATCTCCTGACGCCTGACATTTCCTCCTACAGCGCTGGTCTGGCCGGCCCTGGGCTCTTCTCTTCGCATTACTCAGCGGCTCCTCACGCTGGCCATTCACTCTGCCCATGAGGCCACAGTGGCCTGAGTTTTAGCCCGTGAGCACACACCCCCTGCACTTTCGCTGCTTCTCAGGGCTCCTCCTGACCCTCGTCTCTTACTGAAAGGCCCTCCTCCTCTCTGCACCCTAATCTTGCTTACCTTGCTCTATGTGTCTGGACAGTTGCTGTGTAATATTTCATAAGGCTGTTTATCTATTTGTTTCACTCATGTATCCCATTCACAGAAAGAAATAAATGATATTCCTAGTTTAGAAATTTTAAGAGTGACAATTTCAAAAGAAGTTTTAGAGAAAAAGCTCAGCCTGACAGAGGGTACTCTTTAAATAGAAAAAAATAAAAGGTGGTGGTGAGGCTAGACAGAAAGAGAAATGATGCAAAAGAATTTAATCATTTAATCAACAGAACTAAAACTTCATTCCACGACCTTATTTCAGCCATCAGTATCTAAACACATTAACATATTAACAGTTCATATTTGTTCTACCTCTGTAGTTTCTATAAAAGCTGGAAAATATTTTGGTTTAAATTTTAGTTCTGTTGACAGAGTAAATAACATTTAGTGAAACAGAACAATGATGCTGTTTTTATTGGCTCTTTTTATCTTGATCACTAAATCTTTCAGCAAAAAACCTTACCTTCCAATTTATTTTTCAATCAGCCTACTTAATGTTAACACATTTTGGAAGAGCTACAGTTATACCCCATCATCTGAGTCAAAAGCAAAGATTTGTGACAGTCCCCAGCAGGATTTTTGTTCCTGGTTTGGTTTTAGAGGGTGCCTGGCAGACTCGTCCTCTAGTCACGCTTGTTTGGGGCCGGGTTCTGTCAGTCAAATCATCTTAGGCAATATACTCCTTCTAGCTTATCTCATTGGTCGAAACATGTTTGCTGCCAGTTCGGTGAGGGCTACTAGGTATAGAATATACAGATCAGCTCAGATGTTACGACTGCATCGCCTTTGGTTTTCAATGTGCAGTTTCATGAGTGTTTGAACTTTCGTGTTTCCATGTGTCTGATGTATAAGAGCTGGCAGCATGCATTTGACAAAGGACAAAGTTGATCAAAAGTTACTTCTCACTTATCCATAGGATCTACAGAGGATCTTCAGTTTTTCCTTTTATGAAGGAAAGTTTCAGGATTAGTGGAATCAAAGAAGTGTATCAAAGGGTATCAAAGAAGTGCTTGAGACTTTTACTAGAGACTGGAGCAGATGCAACTTTACTAATTTCTTCTTTAATGTGGAGTTCAGAATGAGGCCTGCGCTGTATGTGTGGCTTTGGGTGAGAATAACTTCATTAAGCTTCTTAAAATAATCATCAGTTCCCTGATTGTCGAGACCCAGCTCCACAATAGAACTATGCACCCTCAGTATACATAGACATACGCACCGGAGTACGTGCACATGCACGCATGCATCCTATGTGTGCATACATACATGCAGCGCATATCTATGGCTGTGTGCAGTCACCTACCCTGGAGGGTCCATCACTGATGGAATGTCCAAATAGCACGAGACCTTTGCTCTTCCTCCAGGATACTGGGTAGATGTCTTGTTAAACACTGGAAGTATACATACATGTATGCATATTTTTTTGCTGGAAAGAAGGAGGCCTCTGACTTACAAAAAGGGATTAATAGGAATTTTTTGTGGACCCAAGTTCTCCAGAATAAAAGTTGCATCTGCTACCATGCTTCAAAAGGGCAACTCAACAAAGATAAAGGATTTACCAATTTGCAGTTCTCTCATGAGTCTTATTTAAATCACAAGAAGTCTAGGTAAGATGATTGACATGAAATTCGTACCATCCAGTTACAATGAGCTGGGAATTTATATGAATTATCATAAGTTACAAAATACTGCACTTTTGGTAAGCTATTGATCCAATTCCAATGACACAGATTTGCACCTAAGAAAGACCATTTTTAAAGAGCTCCATCTGCAGCTCTAGTCTGCAAAGTCTGCTTCTTCCAGGACTCTGACACTAGCTGAGAAGTTGCACATTTGATCTTTGCTTTCCAAAGCTAAATGAAGAGAATATGATACTGAAGTATATGACAACTCAATCCACAGAGTGCAAAACCTGAAATGTTCCAGTCTTCAACATTTGCTTTCAGACTTAACCACTGGGATTTTTTTTTAAGTTTCAGATGCTGTTTCTTCTGTTATATAATGCCTGGTACTGCGCTCTGCTGAGAGTAAATAAGCACAGGAACCCCAGCTCCTCCTCCTGGATTCTGTGCCCTGTGGGTTTGTGGGGGAGCACTTTCTGTGGTTGGGTCTCCTAGGCCACCCACCCTGCGGCCTTAGGTCAGGAGCTTTTCACCTGAAACAACAGCTCTTGCTGCTTAGGGTGCAGGGTGTGCTTTAGAAAAAACTTGCTTCTATAAAATTGACAGTGTGGACACTGGGCACAAAGTGACTCAGCACAGGCCTTCACCACATCATAGCTAGGGACTGAAGAACTCCCTTGGGGACCTCCAGAAGGAGAAGGGAGAACCATGGTGTGAATGGGTTCAGGCACTGGCTTACATTTGTTACAAACCAGCTTACTTAGGTTCCCTGGGCGCATGAACAAGTCTGACCCCAACGCACCCTTGTCAGACAGGCAATGTTGGAAAACATCAGAACCTCATCATGCTCCCCAGAAAGGCAAAATGATTGATAGCCAGCTCTATAACCACTCCTCAATATTTACATTCTCAAATTCCATTCTCTCTGGACCTCGGCAGTATAGTTTGTACCTGTATCCTACAGTATCAATGGACCTGACTTGAGTTTGTTAGACTTTCCACAAGCAAAGCCTCTTCATACTTTGTTGACTTGATTTAATCTTCTTTTCAGGTTTGATGTGGTTGACCAGACCTTGCTTTTAAAAACCTTCTCCTCCCTCGACTTTAACAATTTCTAATTCAACCTCCTACCTTTTTCCCTTTAAATCTCAAGCAAATTTTTATTGGTTGAGTGTTGAATGACTTCCATGAACTAACACAAAAGGATGACATTATAATATGTCCAGCTATGAATAATTTTTGCAGCGCTGGCCAGTGCCCTCAGGTCTTTGATTTGGAGATGTATTAAATTTTTTTAAAAAACGTAAATGCTGTAATTGATGTATCTGGATTGAAATTCTATCTCTGCCACTTGCTGGCTGTTCAAGACATAGTCCT
The DNA here is from genome assembly GCA_004026965.1 of Petromus typicus. NCBI lineage: Eukaryota > Metazoa > Chordata > Mammalia > Rodentia > Petromuridae > Petromus > Petromus typicus. The sequence goes on from PVIR01015196.1 coordinate 24,336, forward strand.
TAGAGAGAATGCTGCAAAATGGAGACTACGTTATACAACGTACATTAAGGAGTATTGCTGAAGTCAGTACTTATTGGGAATTAAGAAGCCATCAACTTTGAGAGAAAAAGGAAAGACCCTAGTAGAAGGTGGCTTAACCAATGAAACCGATCTAATGGAATGTCTGAAACTAAGCAGGATTTCTGAGTTACCTGAAGCTGCAGAAAGGAGGTGGTACCTTTATCATCCTGCATCTAGCAGTCTTTGGTCTAGCTTTCTAAGGAGGGCTGGCCTGACTTGGGTGATATGCTCTCTTCTCTCTC
>PVIR01015196.1:24737-38913 GCA_004026965.1 Petromus typicus
CAGGGTCTCGCTTTGTGGTTCAGGCTGGCCCTGAGCTCAGCCTCCAACTCACATCACAATCCTCCTGCCTCTGCCTCCCGAGTGCTGGGATTACAGGCGTGAGCCACCACACCCGGCACTGTGGTATGTGGTACTGGTTGCTGCTGGGTGTGGGTCTCCACACCCAGTATTGTTATGTGGTTACCAGGGAATCGAACCCCGGGCCCTTGCGCTTGCAAGACAGGTGCCGGAACCACTGAGCTAACTCCCCGGCCCTCATGTTCTCTTCTCTTAAAGGGACTGGGAATTAAAGGCCACATGGTAGCAGCATTGCCATCATGAAAGGATCGTGTCATGTCCAAAGGGAGACTACAGAGATCTCCACAACTTCCTTAATGTAACCCAAGGTCCTTGCAAATACTAGGTTTTTTGTGCTTCACTTCCAGTTATAGAATAAGCTTTATAACAGTATATACATCATGGATTTATTGTGGCTGCTCACAACACATTTGGCACATAGTAAATGGCCAGGAAAATCTACTTTTGTTTTATTTCTTAGCCCCTCAAGAAAAGCTGCAGAAATAAGCCTGTGGTGTGGGGCTACACTAAGGAAGATTTCCAACCCTTAAACTCATCCTAGACTCAAATTCAAGTCATAAATTCTATTGATTCTTTCTTTTAACAGTATTTCCTTATTAACAACATTTTTCCCATGTCACTCATACTTCTATAGTTAAGATCTTTAGAGGCTGTTATCTGTACTGTTTTTGCTTCCTATCTTCCTCCTCTTTATATAATTATTTGTGAATAGCTCTTGATCTTTTATACAAATTCAAATCTGAACATCATTTCTCTTCTTCCAATCTCATTGCCAATAAGACCAAGTGGTTACATGCCAGAAGAATAGTCATTCCATCTCCTGCCACTCCCCTTTGTGTAGTGAACTCACTGGCAGCAGCTATCATTTAGCACATTTTAGCAGGCTCTTGCATTGCTCTGGGAGTTTAACCAACAGTTTTGTGAACTTGACTTCTTTCCACACCTAAAATATGGTCCTTCCTGCAAAGCCTTCTCTGACTGACATGCCAGTGCATGGGTGCACTCCAGACTATTGTTTCTTTGCTGGTGAGGAAGTTACCCTCTCCTCTATGTCACCCTGACTTCTTTGTTAGATCATTATGGCAGGTATTAAATTAGTGTAGTGCATGACCATGTGGCATAGTGAACTCTAGAACTCAATTATCCTGGCTTTAAATCCTCCCGTAGCTGTTGTAGAGTCACCTGGACAAATTGCACCCTTAATTTTCTCATCTTACTTTGGAGGAACTGAGTTAAGATTAAATGAGAGCATTGTAAAAACTGCACGAAGTCTGTACACACTGCTTAGTGGACAGGAGCATCACCGTGTCTGTATGTCTGTCTCCCACATTCAGCATAAACTCTTCAAGAGAAAGAACCTTGTCTTGTGCATCTCTCTTTCAGGACAAGTAGGAGAATGTCCGGCACAGGAAATGAAACACTGTGAGATCCATGGTTAAAGAAACCATTGATAAATATCATACATTGAATTGCATTGCAGTATAAAGGAGAGCTTTAGGAAAAAGCAAATGTTCAAGTATATGAGACACAGAAACTTAGGAAGCATTATCTCCATTCTAAAATGAGAATGCTTTGTAAAGTAGGTTAACAAAAGCTATTTCAAACCCAAACTTAATGATAGTGTCATCTCAGACAGATAAACATTGTTTTTCTCCTGGTGACAAGAATGAAAATCACAATGACTAGTTATTGGTAGTGTGATATTCCTTCACTTAATCATCCATTGAGTATTTGTTGAGCACCTAAAAAATGTTGACAGTGCTGGAGTCAAACTAACTGGAAGAACAGGACAAAGGAGGCTCTTGACCTCACAAACCCTGCAGCCCACGTAGGAGGATAATGATTGTGGCAGTGAGCAAAGGCTATGAGTGTGCCCAATATCTCACCAGCACTGTATCTGACGCTTCAGCAACACACAGCACCCTGACTTACTGGAGGGAATCCACAGAAGGAAGAGAGTAGTAGCACAGTTGGTGAGTGAATAAAGCACAGACTTTATGCAAAGATGAAGAGTGGCTTCGACCCAAGAACATAATCAGTAGGAGTCCGATGATCAGATCCCATTTTAAAGAGGTCTACTCTAAGTTTTATACCTTTTTTCATCAAAAGATAGAAAGTGAAGGCTGGAAGGTCATCTGGGAGACTACCAGCATCCTGTGCAAAGAGGTCTTCAGCCTCAGCACCTGGACCTCTACTCACCATATTTTTGTCTTACAAGATGTGGTTATTATAGTATTATGAGAATAATAGTAATGTACGTACTATGTTATAAGGACTCTGTGTGTGTTTAAGAACAAACTAATAGTAAGGGAACTTATCACTCTTGCTTTGGACCAACACATTTTTCCTCAGAGTGTGAGTACCTCCCCTTCACCCACACAATGACCCGTGTGTTTTGGATTATTCATGTCCTGAGGGCAACAGAAAGGAAATAAGGGCATACTCCCATTTCCAAAAAACTATTAATCTTCTTTAAGAAAATAGACAAGCCTATCTACAGTAACTTGAAGCCAAGGATAAAGAATGATATAAGGCTAATTATGTTTCTACCACTCCAACCAAATGTTCTCCCTGCTTTCCTTGATTAGTGAAAAGTCCTAATGGTTCCTCTGACTCTAAACAAATGCTGGGTAAATCCATACCCAGTAATAGAGATTGGCCAAGACATAGTTATCTTTATGTGTGAAGGAATTTTACAGTTTCCTCCTCTGCTATATTTACAGTTCATATTCCTCTCCATGCTCTTCTGACCTATTTCTTTGTGGAACCCAAATCTCATTTAGAATTATCAGTTTAAAGCCCTGTAATGGCTTATCATAGTGCAAACAGGGGATGTGGAAGATATTAAGGATAAGTTATATGGCTAGACTCTATGAAATATCTTAATTGGGGTTGTTGTCTGTAATGAGACTTACTAGGTATGCTGTTATTTACCACAAGAAAAATGCATTTATAAAGCATACATAGTTTCTGACCTTTACTATGTCAGTAATAATCCAATACCTATGAGGTACCTAAAGTGTTTCTAAATTTTGAAAGTGCAAGTAGGTCACAATGTGAACATATGTTAGCACTTTGCAGAGGTCCCCTCTGGAGTTTCAATGCTGGTTCTGCTCCTGACTAACCACATGCATTTAAACACATCACCAGTTTTCTGTGGACCTCAGTATCCATCATCACTAGGATACAGACAACAGTAGCAACCACATCTCTGGGTGTGTTAGAACTAAATGAAGAAGAATATAATAATTTAGGATAACAGTTGATATGTAAAGTGGATATTATTATATTTTTTAAAGGTTTAAGAAAATATGGCTCCATCCATCAATAGTGGTGACCAAGGACAGGCATGCCTATGAAATTAACAATATTTTATGTTAAAGGCAATTATTATCCTAGCCCTCAACTAAAATTTTAGATTATCCCGTGGGAGAAAAGTGTATAATTATCACTCTGATTTACGGAAAATTGCCCTTCCACAAAAACGGTCTTGCCTGTCACTGTATGTTTCAGAATAAAAATTTCAAAATTGCCTTGATGCCTCTAGGCAGAAAGGATGGAAACTCACCCTGTTAGGCTCTCATTTTCTCAGATAGAAACCATATCTAAAGGTCCAGTGTGTTCTTTGGAAGGAAAGATGTGGGGCAGCACTAGTGTTGCTTCATATTCCAGACCAGATTAAAGGTCTCAAGCTGTGGTTGTACACACCCTGTTTTATGGTTGTACAAATCTATTTCTCCACCAAGAGCACATGGAACTTCCTTAGTTCCATCTCTGGAAGATGTTGGCCAAGGGAAATACAGCAACAAGTGGATATTAGTCCAGAGAATCTGGAAAGTTTTTACTCATTAAAATGTATTTGTCCAGCACACTTTATCATCAGGTAAGAGGACAGACAATGTGAAGATAACACAAAGTTACTGGCCAGAAAATTAGTGGAGAAAAGAGGTAAGTGAAATACAATAGACTATGACAATAGAGGTATGTGAAGTTTAAGGAAAGGAGATAAAAGCAGCAAGAGAGGATAATGATCCCTGCGAGGGAGGGTGTCGGAGCTGAATCCTAAGGACACAGAAGTTAATCAGCAGACAGAAGAATGTCATGGAATTTCATTTTTGACTAGAGGACTGAACTGGTGAATTGTTATGCCGATGATGTCGAAAGGACCCCAGTAAGTGGGGTGGAGGTGAAGACCGCTTCTTAAGCAACTTCTTCTTGGCTTGATCTTGCTGAAATACTCGCCCTGCTTATCCAGAATTCTTTTTTCTTTTTCTTGACCAATTTAGAAGCTAGCTCAGAAGAAAGACAAACGGAAAAGAGAATCAGCTATATATTTCTATTATTTCCCTTCAAACTAATTCAACTCTCAATGAAAACTGAGCATTCAGAGACTAAAGGTAACTTTTAAAGTCCACAAACTTGTATATCACCTCTTTTTGCAGCCTAAGGTATTATTTTGGAAAATATTACCTTATTGATAATAATAATAACTAATTTTTTTTTGAGATAGGGTCTCGCTTTGTAGTTCAGGCTGGCCCTGAGCTCAGCCTTAAACTCACATCACAGCAATCCTCCTGCCTCTGCCTCCCGAGTGCTGGGATGACAGGCATGAGCCACCATGCCCGGCACTGTGGTATGTGGTACTGGTTGCTGCTGGGAGTGAGTCTCCACGCCCAGTATGGTATGTGCTTCACCGGGGGATCGAACCCGGGCCCTTGCGCTTGCAAGACAGGCACCAGAACCGCTGAGCTAACTCCCCAGCCCAACAATAATAACTAATATTAATTTGTTACTTGCTATGTAACAAGCATTGTGTTAAGTTCTTCATGGGTATCATTTCATTTATACCTCATGATCTATAAGCTAAGTACCATTATTCCCCCCATTGTATAGAGGAGAGTGCTGGAGCTTGAAGAGTTTAGTCATTCACTCAGAAGAGGTTAGCCAGGATTCGATACGGGTTGTACCTGTGTTAGAGACGGGCAGAGGTTGAAAACCATGAGAAGCTAGAGCATCAGCTACTAATGGTCAAGGCAACAGGCACATCGTGATTCTTGGCCTGAAAGTAAAAGATGAGGGATGGACTAGTAGGGCAGGGAGTGACAGGAGAAGAGGACATTGACATGCTTTGTAGCCATTCAAGCTTTGACCTTCCATGCCTTCGAGTATGCACTCTGATACTCATCCTTAGGGAAAAAAAAAAGAAGCTGTAATGACTAATCCAGACGGTGTGCTGGAAGGACAGACACATCATTGAAGGGAAGACAGACTATCACCTGACCAATGTGCCAATGGGTTTGATCCCCACAACCATTAGAGCTCTTCTTTACGTCTCCTGGCTATGGTTTTGCATGCAGCCTGACAAATTATTGGAATTACTGCTTTTTCCTAGAAAAAAGGATATGAGAACAGCTTCTCCAGAGGAGAAAAGTTGCTCTTCCCTAGAAAAGGACTTCCCCACCCTTGTATGTTTCAGAACAATTAAAAGGGGGAGTTTTGTGTTGTATTCTCTTGAATTGTTATCATCTTCTCTTACCCTGTAGTTAGGCTTCCAAATATGGCAGAATGCAAGCCCTTCTAAGAGGAGATTTGGAAGGAAACCCCACAGAAGGGTCTTTTCACTCTGCACCGGAGAAGTGAGGATTTGAAGATTTTTAGTAGTTTGGTCTTTTCTTTTTTCTTTTTTAAAAATTGATTTTATATATACATTATTATCCATACATGACATTTTTTTTGAGACAGAGTCTCATTTTATAGTTCAGTCTGGCTCTGTGCTCACTATGTAGCTCAGCCCAGCCTCAAACTCACAGCAATCCTCCTGCCTCTGCCTCCAGAGTTCTGGGATTACAGGCATGAGCTACCATGCCTGGTGCTGTGGTATGTGGTACTGATCGCTGGTGGGAGTGAGTCACCATACCTGGCATTGTTGTGTGTCATACCAGGGATTGAACCAGGGAATTTGTGCTTGTAAAACAGGTGCTGGAACCACTGAGCTAAATCTCTAACCCTACAAGACACATCTTAATTCTCATTTTCCCCTTCCTTTGCCCTCCTTACAACCCCTTGTCCCCTACATACAAAAGCTTTGTTTCCTTTTTAACTATCAAATTTTTTCTTTCCCTATTTTACTTGCCTCTATTCCCCCTTTCCCTTCTCCTTTTGAAAATTCACTTCCTATTCACAATACCTATCATACATTTTAGAACTCATTTACACCTTCAGTTTCTCATACCAGAGAATGATATGATATTTACACATCTGTGTCCTATTTATTTCACTTTGAGTATGTCCTCAAAGTACATCCATTTGATATAAATGACTCAAACATCATTTTTCATGACAGAGTAATACTCAATTCTATTAAAAAAAAAAAAAACCTACTCATCTTCTTTATCCAGCCTCCTGTTGATGGGCATTTGGAATATTTCCAAGACTTAGCTATCACAAATGAGCTGTTATAAATAAAGGTGCACATATGTCCCTGTGATATGAATCTTTTAATTTTTTCACATATATACCTCGGAGGGAAATATCAGAGTCAAATGGGACCTCTAGTCCTAGTTTTTTAAGGCATTTCCACACTGCTCTCTACAGTGGTTGCACCAGTCTACATTCCCACAAACAGCAGAGCAGGGTCTGTTCTCCCCACAGCCTGGACAGCATTTGTTGTTGGTTGATTTCTTGAGAGCGGCCATTCTTTGTGGAGTGAGATGAAATCTCAGTGTTGTTTTCATTTGCATCTGGAATGACCAGTGATGTGGAGCACTTCTTCATACATTTCTTAGCTGCTTTTACTTTTACCTCTAAAAATGTCTGTTCATTTCAAATGCCTCTTTTTGAACCAGGTTTTTAAATTGGGGGGCTAATTTTTTAAAGTTCATTATATACTTAAATAGCGGCCCATTGGTCTTTCCAATTGGTGTGTAAATTGCTCATTCATTTGGCCTCAGGACAGTTACTTGACTTTTTAGTTCTTTGGAGACTGAAACAAGCCAAAGTGGATAGTGCTTATTTAAAGCTATGTGACACTCATCCTTCTCTTGGTGTTTTCCACAAAAAACAAAACTTGAAGTCAGCACAGTGGCCCTACCACTCATTAGGGCACATGATTTTAGCTAATATCCCTTGATTCTATCTTTTATCTGCAAGATGAGAATTAAAATCTTCATTTAGTAAGTTTATCATGAAGTTTAAATGTAATTAGATGGGTAGAATATGTAAATACTTGGACCAATGCCTGACTGAAGTTTAGTAAATAAAAACTAATTACATTGTTTCAAAATTTAGAATGTTAGTAAAGGCTATCATTCTAAATCAACAGCAGATGTACTCAGAACAAGATATGCCCTGTTCACTGCAGAAGGCAATATATAAGGCACTATCTTCCACTCCACATATTTAGCCATGTTACAGCACATACAAGTAACCATAGCAATGTATGGCTGTGTCAATAAGCAAGCAGAATGGAAAATTATGAAGGCAATATAATATGTCTGTGTGCTTGGAAGTTTCCACCAGTATTTACAAAGCTTGTGATCTGAATTTTCTAGAAGGAAACCTGAGCTTGAGGATGGCTTTACACATACCTCATTCATTTCTGGGAGAAACATTCAGAAATATCAGTCATTGTTTGTGAGAGGCAGATAAAGAGAGATGAGATATACAATTGTGCTGGTTTAGTGAGGTATGCACAGCACATTAGTATCTACTGAGTATGAAGAAGAGCTGACCCAGCTGAGCATAGACATCAAACCTGTCTGTACACACGAGGTTGGTAATTCTCAGTGAGAATCTTGTGTGGAGGCCAACAAGTTCTGGGAAAGGCAATAGTATTATGCAGACCCTTCTTGGTGATCTTTGATGATCAAAGAGAACCTCTTCCTGAAAGAACGATTATTTTCTTCCATGACTCATCTTTAAGGATTGCCCCTGCTAGGTCATTTTTTTTCATCCAAAGACCACCATAAAGTTCAGAGAGAGTAGGCGGGGCCTTCAGTTTAAATTCTGGGTAAACCATTTGCATTTTCCAAAACTTAGTTGACAATTACATGGTCTGGGAACTTCCAGTTATAATTGTACTGCAAAAATAATAAGAGAGGAAACAAGCAGAGGTTATGTTAACAGGGCGCTGGTGGCTGTCATGGACCTGCGGTTCAGCCTTTGAAGTCACTTTCAGTAGATCTTCGCGTGAAATAAACGGAAAAAACTACTCCCATTTCTAGTTGCACAAGTGATATCGTTTAATGTGCTGGTGTTATTTCTTGTAAATTTGTTTTACAGAGCCATTTATTTTCCTCTGAATGACTATTTTAGAAATCAGAACTCTTCTATTAGGCTGAGCAAAATAGGGGGTTAAGATTACATGCCTATTTATTTCTATTTTTATTTTGTACAATAAAAATTAATTTAAGCATGTGGTTTTCAAAAATAAATCACCCAGGGAAAGCTAAAAGAAGTCAAAGTAACAATCTCCTTTCTCTAGCTCCTTTCTCCAAAACATTCCCTTTTAAATTTCTCTTTCTGTATAAATGAAAAACACACAAATGAAAATATTAAATTTGTATGTATAGATCACTCCTATGAGTATTGTTTGTTTTGCACAATAGATACATAACAGTCTCTCTAGTGTTTTGAATTATCTCATGTCTTGGAGACTTGTTAATAATATCAGATATAACTCTGTCATATTCCTTTTAACATCTATTTTAATGGACCTTAATATATCTAAACAGTGATCTCTGTATTTTCTTATTATATAGGCTAAAAGGAAGATAATAAACTCTTCATGGAACTGCTTAATCTAAATGTAACTACATTTTAAATTTTTACAGGTATGTTAAGTCCCAGGAGTATGTGAGGGTATTTATTTCATTAAAATGTTAGATCATCTCTGTGTGTCCTCCTGTCTGAAGGAGTCCTCCTGGCTGAAGATATGGTACCAACAAACGCCAGCAGAATAGAGAGAATAGAGAGAAGTTAATGGTATCATTTGTTATACTGCAAAGATATTTTAGTCTGGCTCCCAGCAAGGACTTGAAAGTGCATCAGAATAACTCCCTTGTAGCAGAGTTGTTTTACAAAGGACTGTTGACAAAAGTTTAGGAAGACAAGGGGGAACCCCAGAACTCCAGCAGTAACTGGAGAAGGAAGGGGAGCTGCCCTGCTCCCACCTGCAGGCTGCTCTGGAGCGAGGAGGGAGCAGAGGAAGGGATCGTGCTCCCTCTGATTGACAGGAGCCCCAGGCTGATGGTCCAGACTTCCGAGGCTCCTCTTGCTCCCTTTCAATGGGGCCTCCTGTTGGCTAAATGAAGCCGAGGCCAGAAGAGCATAAGCTCTTGGACGGGTTTCTGTGGATCAGCTTTGCAAGGAAAGAGGATGTGAAAAATCAATCTAAATGTTTGAAAATTTCAAATGATCGGAGCACTGATTTCAGGAATGATCCTTCCTGAACCATAGGATCTTTATATACACCTCAGAGCAAAGCCTGTCATGCTTCTGGTGAGATCTTATCTGCCTATTGCCTCATTATCCTGTTTCATCAGCTGTCTGAGGAAGAAGACCACATGTACTTTAGCGTCATACTTTTAGCAGAACCCAGAATAGTGTCTGTCACCAAGGAAGTACTAATTCACAGTTGCTCAGTACACGTGTAAACAGATAAACACAGGTTGGAAAACTAGGTCTTATTTTTGAACTTGATATTTTATGTGGCTCTGTAAGCAAGTTTCTTTATCATTAAATGACTCTCGGCACTGTTGATGTGACACAATATGGGAGATCTCCTTATGGAGACGAAAAGGTCGTGGTGTCTTCAGACATCCTAGGCCCAGCGCTGAGGGGACGTGGCTCTGCCTCCCTACTGGATTCTGCACACGTGTGTGTTTCAAAACCACGATGCTCACCCAGACAGTGAAACAGGGAAGAAGAGGTCCGGGTACCTGAGAGGCCATGGAGGCTGTGTGACTTTCCATTCCTGCTGCCACCAGCATTTTCTGAGCCCTAAAAAGGTAACCTCAAGCATCTCTACCTTCTGTGGTTTCCTCCATGCATCCTTCTCTTCTTCTGTTTATATAAATCTAGTGATTCTTGCACCTTTTCTCTGGACTGGCTGACACTCATTCTATAAAAGCAATGATTGCATTTAGCGTTATTTTCCTTAAAAGGTTGTATCAAATCTCTCTCCTCTCTGTCTCCCTGTGGTGGGTGTTCTCTTTCTCATCGTAGTATTCAGCAACACAGTTTAACACATCATAGGGACTCAACACATAGATTCTGAATTAATTCAGCAGTTCAACATTGTTCTACCTCTTTCTAAGCTGGCCGTGGACTTTGGGGATATGGCAAGAAAGTGAGATCTTACTCTTTGCTAATGAACAGGGATCATAGTAAGATGGAATAAAAGAGCTTTGAGATCAGACTGACCTGGGCTCAAATCACAGCTTTGCCATTTCTAGCCTGATACCCCCAAGTATTATTCCATTTCTCTGCGGTTTCTGGTCAAATGTAATAGAATTATATACTCCATAAGTTTGCAGATATTGATGAAATATTAACTTTTCTTTCTCTGTTAATAATATCAAGAAGTGGTTACAGTTGAAGTCACAAGATGGATCAGATTTAAATGAGGGATTTGAACAATTTCTTATGGTTTTAGAAAATCATAGAAAAAGGGCAGGACATTAATAGGAATCAACATTCTTCATGTAAGGTTTGTTATCAATGGAGGTAGAAATTTAACAGTTTCTCTCAAACAAATAAAAGCAAAAAGTGAACAAAACACGAGTCCTGTGCAGCCACCCCTTTGTGTGTAATCTAACATGAGAGCTTGTTTCCGGAATTCATCTGATCCAACAGATGCTTTTGTGTGAACAGTGAGGCAACACCGGTGCACCTCTCACACTCATTTGCTGGTGAAAGCCTTTCTTTTGGAGCCACAACCACTGTTTTATTTATGAGCTCCCCTGCCCACAGCACTTACCCAGCCCTTGACCTTGGGATGGCAGAACCAGTTTCCCAACATGATCAGTTTCTATTGACTCTCACAGCTTTTCTAATACCCACCACCACCGTAGAGCTCCACTCAGCTTGGTCTTGAGTTATCTGCCACTTTACACAATGCCTAATTAGTTATGCACAGAATTAGAATGTAAGTGGTTAAAACTATAAAATCATAGCCAACTTACTAATGGCGTCACTAGGACCAGCATCCACAGTCATAGCGTACACAGCTTGTTTACACTCAACAGCCCATCTCTCATTGCACTTCCTCTTCAGCCTTCTTTCCAGCCATGGAAACCTTTCCCAGGTGCACTAAATCTTTCCTTTTTTTCTCTTGGAGTGTGTGCTTCTTTCTGCTTCAGTCCTTCATGTCCACACACACCACCACAGCCAGCTCCATTTTGAGCTGGGAATAGCTGCTGATTCAGAAGTCCTCCCAGCCTTTGTCCTCGCACTCAGCCCTCCAGGTCAACACAGCCCACTACATTTCCTCTGGGTTTCTCCTAAGTTAATGTTCTAAGCATGGAATATGGATTTCCCCCACCTGCTCACAAGACCAAAGAATGGAAGCACCAGTTCTGTTTCATTTCTTGCTGTGGACTGGTGTCTGCAAAGTGTATGGCCCATCTAACATGCTCAATAAATACTTATGAGTTAAAATTTAGAGCTAATGATATAAGGAAATTTGTTGTGAATTGGTACTGGTTCTCTTCACTGCTAATTCAAATGAATTAAAGTTTTCAAATAGTACAGATTACCATGTAGGCTAGGGGTTCAGAAGCACTGACTAGTGACAGTGCTGGTGCAGTTCTATTCCTTCTGGAGCTCTGGGGAGTCCATTTCCCTGCCTTTTCTGAAGCTGGAGGTGTAGCCTTTTTCTCTGTCTTCAAAACCAGCAAACTCAGGCTAATTTCTCACACTGCTGTTCTCTGACTCTCTTTTCTGCCCTTTCTTCAATTTGAAGAACTCTAGGACTGCATTGTCCTAGAGTCAAGATAATCTCCCCTTTTAAAGTGAACTGATTACATTGATGTAAATTGCTTCTTCAACTCCAACTTTAACTCTGCTTTGCCACAAGGCTTAACATGGTCATGGGCTTTGGAGATGAGGCCATGGAACCACGCACAGATGCTGATCTTCACTCACCTCCATACCTGCTCAGTGGGAGAGGGGGTGGCCTCCAAAGTACCTTCCAGCTCTAGCCTCAGTAGTATACAAAATACCACATTATTACAAGAGGGACTTCTCCTCCTTCATCTCAGGTAAATCATGTTTGCTTATGACAACTCCAGGTCATAAGACCACAACACAATGGAGAAGAAGGCAGTTGCCAACAAGCATCATGGCAGCATTCCTTACATTTGATTCTTAAATTAGTTATTAATTTGCATTTATGTTGATGATCTACCATGACTACATTCTTTAGTAGACTCTTCTTGAAAGAGGAAATCATTTTTTCAATTCTCTATTATCTCTATGGCACTTCAAGGTGAAAACTGGATAACTCAGATTTATCCTAATACAAACACTGAATAGTAAAATTCAGGATATGATGTGGTGTATTTAATCTAAAGAGAAAAGGGAAAACCTACACTTATTCAGAAAATGTGGCATCTATACATAACAGAATATCATTCAGTCATTAAGAAAGATAAATTTCAGACATATGTAGGAAAATGGATGCAAGTGGAAAATATAATGAAATAAATCAGACACATACACTTAAACACCATGTGGTAAGCAAAGAACAAGAGTAGAATAAAGGGTAGAAAGCAGGAGAGATGGGGATAGAACTCTTGTAAATGGGAAAAGGTCTGGCAGGCCAGGTTGAAGGGAGAGAGAGATGGGAAGGGGAAATAAGAAGATACAAGATACAACATGTACAAGTACCAAAAACAATGAAGGTGAACATGATAGGTCAGAAATGAGCTAAGATAACAGCAACAATAAAACAAAAATGAAGAAAAGCAACTTAGAGATAGTGGGAAAGGGAAGGGAATTTTTAAAAAAGAAATTATCTACCTCCCAAGATGAAAGTCAACTTCATGTACTGCAAACATGCACTAAGAAAATAAAAATGAAAGTAAAAATACACAAAAACTGTAGCCCCACAGAAGGACTGGGGTGGGAAGACCTCCACCCACTTCACTTGGACCCCATTTCCAGTCGACATGGGCCTCCTGTTTACCAAACTGAAAGCTGGAAGACATAGGTCAGTGAGACTGTGACGGGGCCTAGAGGGGACAGCCTGTAGAGGGCAAGGCAGACAGGGCCAGCCTCGCCAAGGAGACACACTCAGGGGATCTGAGTTCATGTCCAGAGAGAAGCTGGGGAAGAATCATGCCTTGCTAACTCCAGGAAAGCAGAGCAAGAAAGCCCTGGGTGGACTCAGTACTGAGCTGATGTGGGTTCAATCTTAGGGTCCCTTGTTCCAGAGCCATCCCTAAGTCTTTCATCCAGTACTTCATCCTGATGTTAGATTCTCAGCAGAGACTCTGTTGAAAAAACATTTTTTAAAAATTCACTGCTGCATAATTGAATGCCACTTCATTGTGAAAGTAGAACTTTACCTGAAATTCTTCTTCTGCAAAAATAATAGCTATCTAGTTCATCAATATAGCTATCTAGTTCATCAATAAAACACTATTGTAATGTTTTTTAAATATAGGGAGTGGATCGAATACCATGAATATTGTGGAGTGCTTTAGAGTAGAAAAATCTTAATTTTCTAAATTGTACTTGAACTGGATTCAAATTCTCATCTTGACCTTTATTACAGCAGAGCCCTAATTCACTACTTAAGTATTTTTGCTTCATTTCCTGCATTTGTGATGTAGGGGTAAATTATTAGGCATAATAAGATTGTTGTTAGGACTAAATTATGTAGTATAAATTAGTGCACATACCAGACTCCTGGCATGTATTAAAGAGTAAAGATGCAGTCCATGCTATTACTAACCAGAACAGGAGGAGAACATTCTGCTTTCACTCACCAAACTTCACTAAGCACCTACTATATGGAAACACCCAGTAGAAAGAGTTTATGTATTGAAGACATGCCAAAATTTAGTAGGAAAAGTAAGCTAAGAAAGAAGCCCAT
>PVIR01015197.1:0-10730 GCA_004026965.1 Petromus typicus
CTGCTCCCCTTTCCTCTAGGATTAAGCTTCCATTCTGCAGCACATTCTCTCCCCTTAGGTTAGGTTTATGGGGACAGAGGAACATCCCCTCCAAAATGTCAGTTTATCCAGTCTACTTTTCTTATAAACTTGATAGTTGCAAGTCTCCTTGGAAATAAACTAGTGGTATCAGCTGGCAGGTGAGCTCTGATCTATGGAATATACAGTGGACTTTTCACTTACAATTGGCACGCTATATGAGCAATTGGAATTACAAGGGTTACAACTGGAATTTTAGTTTCAATTTACAAGATAAGTCTTGAGTTATGACCTGAATACCAGCTGGTTGGGCTTCCAGATGGTCCTGGATACAGATTTAACCTTGGAAGGCTTCTAGAGGAAACATTACAGTTTGTTTTCCTGTGTGGGGTTAATTGAGACATACTGCACCTGTCTCTCCGAGGACACTGAGATCTGCCTGTGCACAGGAAAGGGGTGTTGATGGATGGAGAGAGGAGCCTGAGCCTTCAGGTGACCAACTTGAGGTACAACTGGCCCTCAAGAATGAATTAAGTTTGTAAGTCTAGGGTCTACCTTAGTTAGCAGGATGTATACTGGTTGCCCAGTATTGTCCATTTTAAACTAAATTAGGAAAGACTCCATCTTGAATAGTATGGAGGGGTGTGCATAGATGAAGAGGCTCTGCCTGGCCCTCCACAGAAGCAGGAGTACTGGGGATTGAGCCCAGAGCCTTTATTTGAACTGAGCTACATGCTGAATCCTTTTATATTTCTCATTTTGAGGCAGGGTCTTGCTAAGTCATTCACTTGCCCAGGCTGGGCTCCAACTTGTGATCCTGCTGACTCAGCTCCTCAAAATATTGGGATTATAGGCTGGCGCTTTCCTAGTACAGTTGCTTTCTTATCGTTTCCATTATTTCCTAACCGTAACCTTGCTAGGGAAGTAGGCCAAGTATTGTTTTTTGTTACAAGAAAATAAGCTCAGCATAGTTAAATGGCTCCAGAAACATACATAACTAGTAAATGGCTGAGATCAGAACCTAGGGCCTGACTCCTAATTTTAAGCATTTTTCTAGTACTGTCATTTTCCAAGAGTACTACTTAACCTTGTGAAATCCTAACAGCCACTCAAAGATATTGCTAGGAATATATCAATTCTTCCATCCTGTTCTTGCCAAATTTAATTCAGTGGTATTGGGTTGGGACCTCAGAAATTTGTAGGATAAAGACTGGATATGAGGTTGGAAATCTAACATTAGAAGTTTTGCTTACTGTTCTTGGAATCCCAGTCACTTTGGGAAGCAGTGAAATAAATTTAAATGGAACTATTTGTGATATCTGTTTGTAGATATTGTCACTACTTAATTTACTTTTAAAAATATGTTGGCCTTCTTACAAGTACAATTAAAGTTGTCAGGTGTGATTATGATGGGGAGTTAATTCCTGACTGCTTGCCTGTGACCTCTTTTGGATGTTGGTGGGAACTGACTGGGGAAGACATTATTATTGTTTTTAACCTTTAATTCTACTCACTCTGTGGAGTGAATACTCACTGATTAGCTATAACTTAGCAGGCCCCGTGTTAAGCTCCAGAGTTAAAAGGCTGAAAGAGACCTAGGCCTTTCCTTTCAGGCCCTCACAGGCTACTGGTCAGACAGATGAACCTACCCTGGGTTGTAATAAATGCCACCAATGCCCCTGGGGTGTGCAGTACACCTGAGGAAGCACAGAGAGGGAAATTCTGCTCTGCTTGGGTCAAGACTCCTGTATAGGAAGCAGTGAAGGTCTGGCTTTTTTTGGATTTGAGCCTTTGGCCGCTGTGTCAGAGCCGCTGACTTCTTGCCAGGTGGACTAGGGAAAAAACAGCAAGTAAGACTCTGTGCCTATCTATCTCCAAAAACTTACAGTCTGATGGCATGAGGCCCTTTCTAAGTCAGAACTCTTTAAGATTCTGAGTTGAACCAGCTGTCAAGTTTTGCAGGACACTGCCTCGCAATCCACAGAGTACACACAGCTTGTTTCTGGCCTATTGTATTTCCCGTGTACTATGTATTTCCAGGGGAAATTCTGGAAAAGAACTCAACATAACGTGAATGAGGTTGGCTCTGAGGTGACTCACCCTATTCCTGTTGTGTTTGGAGGCGAAATAGCCCCATTAGGACGGAAGCCGGCAGAGTCCACACCATGGACAGAGTCCACACCGGGCTGATCGCCTTCGTGGTTAAAGAACACCATACACTTTTCAGCTTTGGGTTCAGGGCTGCCAATGTGAGAGATCTGAAGCTCTCCTGAGGTTCTTCCTCTCTCTGCCTTGCTCTGTGAATCTCATGAATAATAACTCAAAACAGAGAGTTTGATAAAAAGCATCAAAAGTCACACTCTGTTTAGCACCTAACTTCAGGTTACAAGGAAAAATACGATGAATAAGTTTTTAAAAAAAGAAATGTATTATAGGAAGACACATTGCTATTAACTACCCTCAGAATACTTTGCACACACATATGCCATCATTCTCACCATTTTCTAAATCCATGACTATCTTCTCAAGGTGTGATAAAAAATACAGTGAATGCTGCTCCCTGGTGCCATCCAGTAGAAAGGCAGTTTGTAACATCATGACACCGTGTCCTCAGCCACTTTATTCACCAGATCAGGCACCGTGTGACTTCTGGCTATTCTTCAAAGGAAAAAATGACCGTATGAGGTCAAATTTTGAATCCATCCAACATGTTCAGGCAGCCAGGGCTGTATAGTTAAAGACTCTTGGCAGAGGGCTTCCAGACCTGCTTTGGAAAGGCCAGAAAAGGACAGGACCAGTGTTCTGGAAGTAATGGGGAGACGTCTGAGCTCTTCTGTGGGAGATTAAGGGCTGATGTTTTACTGTGATGATGTAAAAAGTGTAAATACTGTATTTCTGATCACACCTTGACTCTGGAGCTCTGTACTTCCTGAGCTTCAGTTCTCACCTCAGTTTCCCTCTTATTTAATAGCTCCTTTTCTCTCTGCTCTCTTCCTCCCTTGCCTGTATCACCATCTCCCCACCCAATACCTAAGCCAGTTTGGCCCTTTGTTTTGGGATCAATCAGTATAAATAAACCCAGAGTGGCAGGAGGTATGTGGGAGAGGGCTGAGGTGGTGGAAGCTGCCTCGGAGGGCTCCTCTGGATGGCCTTTCATTCCCAGTTCCCTTTGCTGTCATCCTGACCACAGGCCAGATACCTTTTTTCACTGTGGTTCAGCTCCCTGGAATGCAGGGTTCTTCCAGAGGCCGACTGAGTGCAGAGGTTGTAACTGTTGTCTAGTGGAGGCCTGGATAGTGTCCAGGAGAGGAAGGAAGAAGAGACAGAGTTCAGAGGAGGAACTGCATTTCTAAGAAACTAGCACGAGATGTGCTTTCATCTCTGACAATGATGACTCGATTCCCTCCATAGATATTGATATCCTTGAAAATGTAACTTCCTAGTTTGGAACTGTTCTTCAAAAATATTAAGACTTTAAAGATCTGGGAGGAGAAGATCTTAGAGGAAAAATGACTATTAATTTGTGGGATGGGGGCCTGAAGGAGTCCAGGGCTGGTGAATTCATTTCCTGAATGCCTGCATGCAGATGAGAAAAATCAAAAGAGAGAAGCAAGTCACGCGTACTGACTGCCTTTCATGTGCTAAGAATCGTACTTACTTGTCCTATTGAATCATGCAGTGAGACCCTCTGAGTTGAGACTATTGTCCTCGAGTTGAAGATGTCAAAACTAGGGTCCTAGGAGTTTAGAATGCAGAGCACAAGGTCAGCAAATGTCAATCTGGGTTCAAACTAAATCTATCTGACCATCCAGTAGCTTGGGAAAACAGACTGATATCTTCCTGCTTTGAGGGAGGTGTTTGAATTCAGTTCTGACGTGAACAAATGGTGCACACTGGAATCCCAGACATTACCAGATGCATAGAAATGACTCTGGAAAGTATAGACAGCGTGGTGTAGAAAAGGGAAGAACATGAGAAAATTTCTATGTGTGAGCAGTTCTTCAATCTTCCTTCCTGCTTTCCTTTTGTTTTCTTTCTTCTTCCTCACAAATAGTAAGTGTAATATAAAGCCATTTATAGCTGGTGTAAAAATATTTTGACTATTTTACTGTTTCATTTCTTCTTCCTCCTTGCCTCCATCTCTTCCCTTTTCTTTTTCCTCTGTATATTTTAGTAGACTTACAGATGAGATGGGGTAATAACCATTCCCACTAGAGAATTTCAGTGCACCTGGAAAGAGGCCACGTAAGCAGATCTCTGCAAGGCTCTATGGTAAGTCTGGTATCAGAAGCCGAGCCTCAGTTTTGCACATACAGATGAGGAAACAAATAATTCTGCTCGGGGAGATTTGGAGAAGATGACCAGAAAAGGTGTTGTACACTGGTAAACATTTACTAAGGGCTGGGGAAAGGTCACTTAGAGAAGAATCGAGTTCCTTTTATATTTGCGGCAGACGTAGACCCGGGGTGGCTGGATTTGAAGCACAGTGTGAAGGCTGAGGCTGGAAAAGGAGCCCTGGCATTCAGTCTTCTCTTGAATGGTCCTCCCTCCCTTTCTTTTTTAAATAAATTGAGTTTAATACGAGTCCTGGAAGCTGGAGAGAATTTTAAATAACTCCATGGGGCCCTGTGCTGATGCTGGTAGTGCTGTAAGATCTCCTTCAGTCATCTCTTCTTGACTTATACCCATTTCTGACAGGAGGGAATGACAAATCCCTTACTTCACAGATTCCTCTAGGAAAATCTCAAAGAAATTCCACATTCATCTGTTTCTCCTTGCAGTGGATACCAGGATACTTCTCAAAAAGTGCAATCTATTCCCTTAGTAGCATTATCCTTCAAGAAATGCCTGCACTGTTGGGAAATAACTTCTTTTTCATCCTGTGGAGATGAAAAAAGACCAACCAAATGAGAAAGGACGGTGGTTACACATTCAGAGCTTGCCTTTGCCACCAGCTCAGCCACCTTCGCTTGTGTTTTGGTAAGGAGATGGGGGAGATCCAAGTCAGTGCTGTGTGGAGGTGGTTAGTCAAAAAAGCAGTAGAGATGAGGCCTCCGAGGGAGTGCTTGAGTGGCACATGGACATGTGGGGCAGAAATGGTGCAGCAGGAACAGAAGGCAGAGTGGGGGAGGGCAGGGCCGTGCTGTGTTGAGCATTTCCAAGGACTCCGGGCTGCAGGAGCTGGTGAGCAGCTGAACTTGGGATGGCTGTTCCTGGAGGCTGCATCCCCTGGAAGGAGGGACACCATTCTGAATGTTCAGGGGATTCTTGGGACCAGTTTAGAAACGTCCAGTGTGGACAGTGGGCTTCTCCATTCCTTTTGATACCTTGGACTTGTTCTCGATAAACTGCTGTGATTTCTGAGGGGCAAGCTGGGAGCTGACCGCCTCCTCATCGCTCCCAAAAGAAAACAGATTATTAGAACAGACACTTCATCTTGCCGAGATGTTATAGCGGATGTGCTGCTGTGGTTGTTGGCATCATAGCTGCATCTGCTTCCGTCGAAGAGTAACTTCTCTTCTCTACTCCTCTCCCAACTCTGAAAAGCTTGATTGCAAAGGGGATTTTATTTTTATTTTTATTTTATTTATTTTTTAACTTTAGTTGATATCAGGTACATTGCTCAGGAGGCTGGGTAAAATAGTCAAAATATTTTTACACCAGCTATAAATGGCTTTATATTACACTTACTATTTGTGAGGAAGGTTGATATACTGGGGAGTTTTCATGGCTATGACAAGCATACAACAGAGTCACTGGAGTTTCTTATGGAGTTTTGCTAAAATGTGTTAATCCTGGTCACAAAGCCAAGTAGAAAATTTTAGTACCTTTTGTAAATGTCGCCCTTTCTTATGTTTCCAGACTAAAGCACTCTGGAAACCAACCCAGTCTGATAGAGCTAAATGCATTTGCTTCTCTGAACTGTGAATATGAGGCCACATTCTTATGGGTGGTGGGAAGATGACAAGGAGGAAAATGCAAAAATCACCTTTAAAATAATTAGTAGGGTGAAAGAAAATATTATTAAGAGGGTTTTAGGCAACTTTCTTATTCAAGTTGAAGACCTACCTACCTTTTTGTTTTTGTTTTTCCTCTTGCAAATCAAAGGGTATGTTTCTAGATAGAAAACAATAGCAATTGGAAAATTGAAAAAATTTAATTGAAGATAAGGATATCGAGTTTTTAAAAAGGAAAGAATAAAGATATAATAAAATGGAACACAAGACCAACTTCTTTTGCAGGATCAGGAAGTAGATTTAAATGATTAGCATCCTCTTTAATAGCTCATAGCAAATAACATCATTTAATGACTATAATGTTAGAAATTCTTGTGAGTGTACTAGAACATTATAAGGAGGTTCTCATTAAATAGAGACAATTGGTACTGAGAGATGATTACAATTTAGAAGTTCTTTTAAAAAGCAACTGTGAAGGATGACTACAACATTTTTTCCTTCTGTGTGTTAAGGACGGTGCATAAGTCCTAAATGACAGAAGTACAAATGGTGCACTGAAATGGAAAATTCGATTTTCTGCTCTTGTTCTGAGAGCAGTGTTCCTTAGTTACCTCTGAGCTTTTATCTGACATTATATACATAGTGTAAGGAGAGAAGGAGGGATGACAAAGTTTAACCAGACCAGGAAGCTGATGACACTTACTTTCTCTTCATGTTGGAGTGTTGTTGCTTTGATTCATGAAAGAGAGCAGTGCCATCTCCATCAGATCTGAAATTAGAAAAATGAAAAATACTTTTTAAAATCTCTCCAGTTGGCACAACATGCCACCAATTGGCTCTACAGATTTGAATGTGGGTCCTCTTTTTGTCCTGCAAGGGGCATAGTGTTCCTGTGTCCTGTGGTCTTTTGTGAGGACCCAGTGGAGAATCTTGTCCTTCACACTTGGGCCGGAAGTGCACCAGGAACTTTGTGTGTTGGTGGAGGAAAATGAGTTGCAGGCCCAGGCTCCTGGAGCACATGCATATAGTAGAAGCCTCTGGAAACACTACTTGACTTGACAAGAAAAAAACAACAACAAAACTCTACTTTTGGAACTTGCATGAGAAAGTTATCCTGAAAACTAGTAATATTTTTTTTGTTTCAGTCCATTAACTATTTAAGTGCAAAGGAAATTTTATCCAAATGTAGGAAGAATTGTAAGCTTACTTTAAAAAATTTTCTTTGGAGGCAGAAGGTATTGCAAGGCCTTGAATTTGTTCCATAACCTTATACAAAAAAAAGGAAATCAAATTGCTTTACACTATGTTTAATTTTATAATTGTATGAACTTCTGAGTGTGGTCTTTTTGTGGGAGTGAAACCAATGCGTGGCTCCTGTTACTGCTGCTCGCTGCAGCCTCTGGGGCCGGTGTGGCTTCCACCTGGCATGAGCCCGCGGAATGCCATCTTTCCCAAGCTCTTCAAGGTCAGACAAGTGTGCCTCATTTTGCTGCTCTGGATGCAGTGGGGAAAACTGGTTTCAAACAGACTGAAGCTCAGTGACACTGGGGACACCATTCAGCAGCCCTGTGAGATGCTGCAGTGAGAGCAAGAGCTGGTGGCCATGGTGACACCGCTTGTGGAACACCCAGAGCTTGGCCTTGGACAGCAAGGAAAGTGTGGGAGTGAGGTCCTTGTGGGGCTGGCTGGGAGGCTGGCTGGGGATGGGACTGGGATGCAGTCCTTGAGGTGTCTGCCAGCAAGCAGGACCTTCCAGTGCCATGGCTGAAATCACAGGTGAGTTAAGGTTCCATCTTCACCGCCTGAGCTGTTACCGTGACGCCCAGGCCACCTGCAGGGACCACCTCTGGCTGGCTGTTCAGTCAGCCCCAGAAGCTGAGCAGAAGCTGCTGTCCTCACTTCCTCATGTCACATGGCAAAGGTGCGAGTGACTCTTTGGTCTCCCTGGGCTGCTCAGGCTGTGCTGTACATATTCAGATGGAGCCTGTAGCTGGGTTTGTATTAACTGTGAATAGTTTCTGTTTTCACTGAGACAATTTCTATTTATTCTGACCATCATCAGCTTTTGTATTATAAAAAAAAAGATTAACTCACTGCATGTGTTAAGAAAAGCTTGAAGTGTGTGAGCATCTGAGCTCTGCAGTTTGGTGCTCAGTTTTAAATCTGAACTCAGTGCACTTTAAAACAGGTTAAAAATAGAAGATCTGACACATGAACACACAGAAGCCAGGCGATGCATGTGGTAGGCAACGAGAGTGACGCAGGCAACCTGCCGTCCACTCTGCGTGGTGACAGTCGAGGTCCTTGTCTTTTGACACTTGCTTTCTACATTGTGCTTTTCCTTGTGCTCACAGGGTCACTGGGGGATGGCTGGCAAGGGTGTAGGCTCCGGGCCTTACTCTTGAGGCCTTGTGGCTGGAGAATGAGAGAGAAAGGGAGGAAGAGGTAGAGGAAATGAAAAGAAGAAGAGCAGGCAACGAAGGGATGGGAAGAAGCTTGTTAGAATATCAGCTTCCATTAGGGGGAAAGAGAATCTTCTGATTGGTCTTTGTGATCACAAGCATGATCATGCTTTTCAGTTACTTTTTAAAATGACATGTGTGCAGAGTGAAGACAGAAAGAACAAGTGATAGGATAGTCCACAAGAGTCCAGGAAACTCAGGGATGTAGTAGGACTGAAGAGGGAGCAGCCTCTTGGTTAGATCCTCTTGGAAGAAAAGAATCCGACAAGACTTTTTTTTGTAAGGCTCAACTGTGCCTTCAGAAACCCCAAACCTATCCTCCCTACTCCAGCCATCTAGCGGGGCAATTAAGGCATTACGTTATGACCCCCAGTGTAGGCCAATGTCTTTGGATCGGTGTAACAAAATATCCCATGCAAGTTAGCTTGTCGACAATGGAAATTCAGTTTTCACAGTTCTGGAGGCTGGAAGTCCAAGATCAGGGTATCAGTGTATTTGGTGTCAGCATCTATGAACCAGAGCTGCTTCTGGATCATAAATAGCACCTTCCTGCTGAGTCTTTGCATGTAGAAGGGAGCCAGGCAGTTCTCTGGTGACCTCTTGTGTGTGGTACTAATTTCATTCCTCAGGGCTCCACATTCATGACCTAATCGCTGACCAAATGCTCCACATCCCAACACTGTCACTTAGGGCATCAGGATCTTAGCACGTGAGTGAGTGTGGGGGGAGCAGAAGCATCCAGCCTGTACAAACATTACCAACAGATTTCCTAGGGAGGTGGTTGTTTCTGCAGGAATGCAGATGGAAAGTGTGCAGTTGGAATTTTCTTTTAAGTTGGATTTTCAAGATGAAATTTGAACATAGAATTGCTATCCTTAAAAATCAATTTTTAATAACTATAGATTTAAAACTCTTTTTAGCTGCTTGTTTGCATACATTTCCTTTCCCTGAATCCATTTGTATGTCCTTTGAAGCTTAGAAATAAACCTCTGAGTGACCAAACTCGTCCCTTGGCATTTCTGGGAACACTTCTAAGTGTGATGATTAGGTTTTTTTGACCTCTAAGGAGCATCAAAGGTAGCTTCTTCTTCTTTTCCAAATACTTTCTGCCATCGTTTGGATCTCAAAATCTCCCACAGATCTGTGAGTTATAGGATCTGTCTCTAGCCCCTGGCACTGTTGGGAGGTGGTGGGACATTGAGGAAGCAGAGCCCAGTGGGAGGAAGTTAGGTCCTTGTGGCTTTGCCCTTGAATTAGATCATGAGGCTCTGGCCCCTTTTTCATTCTCTCTTCTTGCTTCTGGCCACTCTGAGGCAAACACACCTTCTCTGCTGTGCTCTTCCACCATATTGCCACCAAGCCCAAAGCACCAGGACCACATGACCATGAAAGCTCAGAAACCATGAAGAGAAGAAATCTTCCCCCTTTTACATCATCTCACGTGTCTTTTCACAGAGATGGACACTTTCACAACATTGCAAGCCCCAACTTTTTAAGGTTTATCAGGAGCACTTGCAAAATCACCCAGCCAGCACCTGCACCTTGGCAGCACCCTGGAGAGCGGGCCAGGCCATCTCTATCTTCTGTCTGAATGAGAGGGTCAGTGGTGCTCTGCAGACAGAAATTTAGAGCGATGCTTAGCTTCCTGGTAACAACAGATGAATACTCTAAAATTCAGAGAAGAAAATTCCAATTTATGTGGAGAATGAGCCAAGCAGCATGACATCAGCAGTATCATAATAACTGTAGATCTATTTTGCAGCATTTGAACTTCATTTTATCTACAGTGGTGAGATTTAGCCAATAAAAAGGACTGCATTTTATTTGACAACTGTACCTTTATAGCATTAGTAATATTACCATTTTAATCTAAAGATATTATACTTATTTTTGAAAAACAGTTTTATGGAATTAGAATTCATGCAATATCCAATTCCATCATATAAAGTTCATAATTTAATGGCTCTTAGTGTAGGTACATAGCTATGTGTCCACCACTATAACCAGTGCTAGCCCAGGATAGTGTTTTGTCTCCATGTACCAGCCATCACCTCTCAAATACCCCACTCTAGATAATGCTTAATCTACTGTATTTTATGTCCCTCATTGCACTTTTCATAATTTCCTCAGTATTCACCTATGCTATTATATGGGTCCAAATTTCCTTTCTCTTCAAAGCTGAACAGTGTCCCCTTATTTTTTGACTCATTTTTCAAGGTACACTTGAGTGACTTCCCTGTGGATAACACCTCCCATTGTGATGAAGTGCTATGAACATGGATGTACAAGAACG
>PVIR01015197.1:10830-38842 GCA_004026965.1 Petromus typicus
CGCAAGGACCCGGGTTCGATTCCCCGGTAACCACATAACAATACTGGGTGTGGAGACCCACACCCAGCAGCAACCAGTACCACATACCACAGTGCCGGGCGTGGTGGCTCACGCCTGTAATCCCAGCACTCGGGAGGCAGAGGCAGGAGGATTGTGACGTGAGTTTGAGGCTGAGCTGAGGGCCAGCCTGAACCACAAAAGCGAGACCCTGTCTCAAAAAAACCTAAAAAAAAAAAAAAAAAAAGAATGTGTATAAATCCCTAGCTTCACTTCTTTTGAGCGTGTTCTTAGATGTGGAGCTACTGGGTCATGTGATAGCTCTGGCCATGTGAGGAACCGCTGGGTCAGTTTCAATATTACATATTTTTTCAATGCTATATATTTTAATTGGAAAAAATGGAGAATCTGTCAATGTCTAATCACCTCTTTTCAAAATGAAAAATTTTTACATTTTGCCATGCAAATCTTCCTTAAAATGTAGAAATTACCTTGAAGTGTAGTAAGAAAAACAAGAGGGAAATTTCCCTAGAAAATTACATTGGAAACTTGTAGCTTATTTTCTAGGACTCTTGAAAATCCTCAAACCCCAGGAAATTCTGTGAATTTTCATAGCCTAGCTTGTCCCTCACAGCCAAACACAGTAAACTATTTCTTGTTTTTAGTTTAGAAATGAAAACTCCAAGAATCTTTTATGTAAATCTCAACATTAAGCCAGTCTTCCCTTTTCTTACTGAATCATTTATTTAAGCGGCAATAATAAAAGGTGTCAGCGATTCATTTGTAAGCTCTGGAAGATTTCTGTGTGCGTTGACCTTTCAGTGTTAGCATCTTGGCAGGTGAGCTGTTCCCACCGTTTCCTGTGAGATATGAGGTGGCCACGGGGTCAGGCATGCTAATGATAGAATTACCATTTACCTTTTACCTGGCAGGCTCAGTGCCTGACATTATAAATGTAGGTAACCTTTCACCTGCAGCGCTCTTCTGCTCTGCGAGAGATTGCGCTGGAAGAACGCGCTCGCAGTAGCGGAAGACGTATGTGGCTGAAAGACTGAGTCCGGTCCATCTCCCCGTCTTGGTTTTTTTGGGGAGATGCTGTTTCCTTCTCACTCAATTTGGATAAAATATTATCTATTTCCGGTGGAGCAGAGAGGTGGGAGTAGGGCAGGGAGAGAGGAGGCAGCCTTTGTCATCTTGGATTCCTGACATTTTTGAAGCTCCCCTTCTTTCTTGATAGCTGCAGGTATTAATGAGCTGTGATCATGGCCTGCTTTCGGCCATTAGCACAGTCCTTTCCTGCTGACTCCAATAGAAGGGCCTTTCAGTGCTAGTGGCCTAGTTATGCTGGAGGAAAGAATATAAAACCGAGGGCCATTGCTCATAGTTGGGGTTTGAAGATGCAGACAGCAGTTTGGAGAAGTCATACAAAGTTCACGCAAAACGACGTTGGTGGCCACCTTCCAGGTGACAATAGGATGCAGTGTAAACTGTATTTTGATGTTTTTAGAGGTTTGTCTTGGTTTCTTTTTTTTGAGACATGGTCTCACTTTGTAGTTCAGGCTGGCCCTGAGCTCAGCCTCAAACTCACAGCAATCCTCCTGCCTCTGCCTCCGGAGGGATGGGATTACAGTATGAGCCCAGCGCTGTGGTATGTGATTACCCGGGATTGAACCTCTGGTCTTTGGGCTTGCAAGACAGGCTCCGGAACCACTGAGCTAAATCCCGGGCTCTACAGGTCCCTCTTTGTGCTGAGTAACCCTGAGCTAAAGACAGGAGCCGGCTAAGATTAACATCAGAGCTTTTGCTATTAGGTGGTAAGATTTCTTCCTGAATATTTCCTGGTGGTGTGGCAAATGGAAAAGAAGAGGACTAAGAAGGAAAAGAAAAGGAGGAAAAAGAAGGATAAAGATGGAGTCAGGGAGGAGGAGGTGGGAAGGAGGAAAGTAGGGAGGGAAACTGAAAGAAGGGAAGGAGCAAGCGACATAGCAAAGGAAAGGAGGGAGGCAGCTGGGGAGGAGGAGGAGGGGGGGGGGAAGGGGGAGAAACAGGGAGGGGAAAGAAAGGCAGTGAAAATAGGGAGGAGGGACCGGCACGAGGGAAGTGAGAGAGGGCGGAAGGAGGCGAGGAAGGCAATCTGCTCGCTGCCCTTCGGTGTATTTTATGTGAAACTTGTTCTGAACAGGTCACTGAAGTCACCGCTCCTTACACAGAGGGTGACTGCGAGGGAGGGGCTAGCGTGAGTCTCAGCCCCGCCTCCACCTGGGGAGAGAGCGGTGGCTGCCGGGAGCCCTCTGACCCGGGGCCTGCAGGAGGCTCTGTTTCTTAGATGCACAGGACTTTGATGCTACTCACCTGGCGCTTACAAAGATACTCTGTAAATAACGAAGGTGATAGCGTGTGTACCTGGCTCCTGGTTCTCCAGATATTAGGGGATGAAGCTGCGAACCCAGGAGGAGGTTAGGAGAGTTTATATTCACAATAAGGAGAAGGGGAACAGCTCCTGGATATCCAGGAAGGGTCCTGAATAGAGAGGCTCTGTGGCCCCCAAGTTCTAGAGCTAATTATTGGTAAGACAGTACAAGGATGCTCACTGGTTTAGCGGTCACGCTCCCAGGTGGCTGTGCAGCACCACAATGACCAGTTGGGACCCAGGCATGTAACCCAGTTCTTTGGCAGGTAGGGTTCACGTAGGAGGTCAATAATTTGCATTATAATTTCTTCAAAATTCAAGAATTTAATAAGGAGTGGCTGAACTCTGTTTAGTAGGGAATGGACTGCATCTGTTCCATGCTGCTTAAAGAAATTAATTCTTTGTCCAAAGTCCTAGTTCACTGTCTCTTCCTAATTTTGTCAGTGTGGCTGGTCACCTGACGGTGTCTCAGGCCTCTCACTAGCTGGCTGCCTTATTCTTACACTAAATAAACTCTTCTCCACAATATTTAAAAGAAGAGCTGCCCAGTGGCTTCGTACATTCATTGAGCTCGACATTTAGTGTCTTGTGGTTCCACATGGAGAGAATCTTCAACCAGAAGATCTCACCATGGATGCGTTCCAGTCAGGAGATATGAATTTCTTTGACCATTTATAGCATATTCAAATGAAAGCTGGTGCTAATGAAATTATTCTCATGTAATTAGATAATTAAATAATGTCCCTGGTTGGTTCCATGACATGGTTGGATTGCTAATTTTTATCCTTTCCAGGCATGGAGAGAATTCTCTCTGAAGATCTGTACCACAGAGCCCCGGAAACTGTCTGGTTTTGGAATCACTGCTGTACTAAAGCCAGAGCTCATCAGGGCCTTTTTTTTTTTTAAGAAACTCGAGTCTTCCTATCCTCCTCTGTAAGCTGATAACCACGGACAGGAAGCCTTTCCTTGGAACCCGAGCGCTGATGTGATGTGTTGACACTGTCCTCGTGGGGACCTCACTCAGGCCCCAATGAGCTGTGCTCACATCCAGGTTTGTCCGATTATGTTCCCCTCGGTTGCCTTTATTTCTTGAATCAGCCTCAACTCAAGAGAACAGAATTGCAACAAGAGTGTCATTTCTACCAGACAAAAGGCTCAGCCATGTTTGAGCTCTGGTCCGGCCTCCTCCCTGGTCTGGAGCAGTGTGTAGAGGGGCGGCGGTTCTGTGCCAGGCATCACTCAGAGTGGACTACTTTGTCTCCTTGGCATAGAGAAGTTTGTCGAACCTGTGTATGAATGATGAGAAACAGTGTGCTTCTAATTCTTAAACTCGTCTCCAGATCATTTCATTTGTTTTACTGTGATAAAATAATTTTCAAGGAGATCTAATATTGACAAATACTGAAATCATGGCTTTATGCTTGATAGCTCTATGTGATGGGGGGAGGAACCGAGAATTCTGTAGAAACGTCTCACTTCTCTTGTGTCACTTCTACAACTATTGCTCTGAAGCTTCTGTTCTCACTCCTGGGTTTTGTGTTGGAGATAGTCGTGTTCATGTACTGTAAATGCTTCCCTACAGAGCACAGAAGAGCCGGTTTGCATGATCTCAGCACTTAAAATCTTTTTCAGTCCCAGTAAATGTGACTCTTGGAATAGGGTAGATTTCTAAGCACTGGATGAAGATTTTCCCTATTCCAGAGAATTCTATGTAATATGTATATGTGTGATTTTTATATGTGTGTATATGAGAGAGAGAGGGTGAGAGAGGGAGGGAGGTAGGGAAGGAGAGAGAATTTTCTTATATTGGGTTGAAGAGTGTAGCTCAGTGGTACTAGGCTCAATTCATAGCCCTGAAAAAATGGAGGAGGGAGAAGAGGAGGCAGAGGAGGAGGAAGATGAGGAAGAGGAGGAAGAAGAGAATTAGTATCATGTCAGTAACATTCAAAATAATTTTTAAAAAATTGATTATATTGGTACATTTTACACATACATTATGATCACACTCAACATTGAAAATTTGTACCTGTGTAAGACACATCTTGATTCTCATTTTTTCCCCTCCCCTTGGCCCTCTCTACATCCCCTTTACTTTTTTCTTTATTATCAGATTTTTCCTTCCCTTCTTAACTTTACCTTATCCACCTTTTCCCTTTCCTTTTTGCACGTTTTCTTCCTATTTCACAATACCTCTCATACATTTTGGCATTCAAAATACAGTAATACAATACTGTCAATACAATAGGACTGATCTTTCCACATCTTTTTTTTTTCATTTCAGGTATAAATGCAGCTACTCTTCCTGACCACCAAGGACGTATACTCTGAGAGCTAGGGCTTTGCACTTTGAAAAGATCGACAAAGCAGAACAAACTTCCTGATTCTCATCAGCCTGGGCAGCCTGACCCGTCCACTGCAAAGGGTAATGCATTTTGTAGAGTGAGCATGAAACTAAATAGACACCCTCTTTAGGGATGTAGATACCTCTGTTTCAGAAAAATGCTTATTGATTCCTTAGTTTCAGACCAACATTAATCATGCAAAAAGGCAAAGACAGGAGACTCAGAATCCAGCAGCAGGAGACAGGGGAATAGGTTTTTCTTTTCATACTAAGACTTATGTCAACACATTTCTAAAAATTAATCAATAGTCAAATAACTCAAATGACAGATTGATCATTCTGGTGGAGACCAAAGTCAGTAAGATACCACGCAAGTAAAATAGCAGCAA
The DNA here is from genome assembly GCA_004026965.1 of Petromus typicus. Lineage (NCBI taxonomy): Eukaryota > Metazoa > Chordata > Mammalia > Rodentia > Petromuridae > Petromus > Petromus typicus. The sequence continues at coordinate 15,968 of PVIR01015197.1, forward strand.
CACACAGGCATTTTATTTGACATTACTCAAGTTTCCACTGATCCCATCACATTTAATTTATCTTTTTCCACTGCTCTCAGGAGATAGAAAGATAAAAGTAACAGTAAAATGAAATTTAGCCATTATGTTAGAAATATAACTTGAAGTGTGCTTACTATCCATTCATCTACAGTTTTATAACAGAAAATGAGATTCTACATTCCATGTCAGCTGAAAATAGATTGATGTTATATTTGTAAGGTCTTTTATAGATCAGACATTTTCTTTAATACAGTTTAAATTATAACTTGATTTTCTTTTAGCTGTGTGTATTTAAATTTTTTTTCATCAAGTTTGAGTCCTGAGATCCTGCATTTGTAAAATGGGCTATTTTGTATTGTGTGTCAGTACAGTATTTCTCTTTGCTTTCCTTACTTCTTTGCATGTTGAATGTTGCTATGGAATGTCACAAACTTCACAGAGTTTTACTAAAGGAGCTTGGGGATTTGTAGGTCAGGGTGCAAATTCCTATGTCTGCTTCTTTTTGGTTGCATGAGTGCAGAAAGTTTCCTGGTGTCTGAAAATTCATTCAAGAATGAAAAGGATTCAAAGCAGAATTTGTCAGGATGGATGTGAAGAGAAAATGAGTTGTGTATTTGGCATGGAATAGGTGTTCATACAATTACTTAATGCCATGATTAGTATTGTTATTACTATTACTCCTACATGAAATTCAAAAATTTTCATCCGGAAATCTTTATCACAGGAAAAGGAAAAAAAAATCCCTAAAATAAATGATACTTAAAATATTCACAAAGCATTGTAAAATTCTGAACTATTTTTCATCATCCAAGAAAAATTATATTTTGAACAATATAACCTGAGTGATACTTATGTTATAGTATATTTGGACTCTTAAAAATTGTTATCTTATGTTATGTATATTGACCATTGGTCTGTTGGAATAGTCAAGTAATCAAACACCTATTCATACTGGATAATTTTAAATTTCCTATATTCTTTGTGTCATTAGGCAAACCAATGGCTACATAGTGAAGAGCAATTATGATTAAATTCTGAGTAGTGACTACAACTATAAATAAACAGCAAATAATGTTTAGTGCCTATTGATATCTATAATGCATGTCAGAAAATCAGCTGATATTTAAATTTTGTTTATAATACTTCTTGGCTTTTGAGACAGAAGTGGCATTTACACAGTGCTACTTTTTTCACTCCTCCTCTCCTGTCCTCTCCCCTGCTCTCTCTCCTCTCTTTCTCCCTCCCCTTTCCTCCTCTCTTCTTCTTTTTTTTTTCCTTGTGATACTGGGGATTGAATCTAAGGCCTTTGCACTGAGCTACATCCTCAGATCCACTTTATTATTTTTAAAATTTTGAGTCAGGGTCTTTCTAGGTTACTAAGTCATCATAGCTGGTCTCAGACTTGTTATCCTTCTGCCTCAGGCTCTCCAAGTGCAGGGATTACAGGTGCACGCCTTGTCCAGCCTGCCACAATTACTTGCTTGTTAGATCATTGGGGATTAGGTTCCTAGTGTCTGTACCTATAGGGAAGGACCAGTCATGTGCTTAAGTCATGAGGCTGGGACAGTCATGGATGGGACTAGTGTCCTTATGGTAGAGGCTGAAGGTGGTGACCTTGACCTGCTTTTTTGTGATGTAAGGAGAAAGCAACAAAACACCATCCTTGAAGTACAGAGCAAGCCCTCTTCCGATGCCAGATTCGCTGGTGCCTCCCCAGCCACTAGTTCTGTGTAAACAGATGTCCATCATTTATAAATCACCTGATGTGCAGCAGTTTATTATAATAGTCTACATGACTAATTTAGGGGATGCTGTATGGAGTGCATACTTGGCTTATTCTGATTAGTAGGAAATGAGGACACAAATTAGCAGTATGTTAGTTATTAATCAAGTTTTAGACTTTTCAGGACAGTTTATAAAAGTCATTGTTTGTCTTCTTGGACTGACTGCTAGAAGTAATGATCTGATTTCCTGTAAGTGACCTGTAGCCAGACTGGACAAGTTCGATGGATTGGCTACTATAGATAAGGGTTTCCTAGGCTGGTTGCTATGGACTGTGGATCATAATTCTATTGTATAAGTGGTCCGGCCATGGTCAGCTTGTATTTTTAATTTCCTCTGCATTGTTCTTGGTAGCAAAGACTCCTAGGATGAGAGGAACTAAGCTGGAATGATAGGAGGGGGGCCATTTCTGAGTGTTTGTCAGCCAAACACTTTTCAGAGTGAAAGCCTTTCTTCTATGCTTCAAAATCCACAATCAGAACTATCCAAACAAGTAAGAGGTGTGTAAAATTCTAAGTGGCACAGGAAAAAACCTGGAAGTAGAAGAAAATCCTCAGGATTCGGAAGTACCCTTTAAGTGAAAACATCATTCTGCTCATTGTAATTTGAAGGGTGAAGTTCCGGCGGGCATTAAGAATTCAGATCCCACTCCTAGGGGATTCCCATTTAGGGCCTGTTCATATGATTTATTCTGAGGCTTTCTCCACTTATGGATGCTTGAGATCATTAGGTAAAATGCACATATATGCACAGAGATGAAGTGTTTATCATCATTAACTCAATGAATCATTCGACAGCCCTGACGTGTCCTAATGTCCCCAGTGCTTCTGGAGCACCCCTCCTGTCTCACTCCTTGTCCCTCCTTTTCTCCTTTCTTCTCTTCAGCAACCTCCATCCCTATCTCAGAGTTTCAGGGTAGCCCTCTTATCAAACACTGAGATTTTGTGGGGAGCAGGAAGTCTGGGCGGTGGACAGGCAGCAGAATCATTATCCCAATACCTTGTCACAAGAACGGGAGGATGGTAATACTTTTCTCTTCTGGTGTGGAGTGAGGAGAAGGAGGAGAAGGGCTGGCCGAGACCTTTTCTCAGTGGTGTGAGAATGCTATGAGACAATGCTATGCTATGAGTGGTAGCATCTCAGGCTGAGAGTACGGCCCCCTTCCCCGGGGAGAGAGGAAGGGCGCTGCTCTCCGGCTGGACCTCCCCAAGCCTCAGGGAGCTTCTCTGGGTCTCCCAACAGGGGGCTGCCACCATCAAAGGTGAAAGCTCAGTTAGGAACCCAGCTTCTTGCTTGTGGGGCTGTGTTTTTCTCGGGAAGGGATCAAGGGAGCGTGAGATTCTCCCCTCTAATTATAGGTTTCACGTGTAGCTCTTTGAACTGATCGAGAGGATGACTTTGGGCGAGACCTTTCCCCTTTCCAGGTTTTTCTTCTTAGATTCTCTGTTCTCAGAGCAAAGTGCAGGTATGAACATGTTCTAAAAATTATAAAATGAAAGGAAAATTCATTATCGTGAATGCAATAGAATACTGCTGAAGTTTCTTCCCAATCTTATTGTTATGCTTTAAAATTATGGTTTCTATCACAGTGAATATTAACTTTCACAGATTGCTTTTCTGATAAGCCTTTTCCAGTGTTACTAATCTTTATAATCATGATTTTAATGGTTATGTAATATCAAGACATATTTCATAGTCTCTTCTATTTATTACAACAACACCACCAACAAAAATCCCCCAAAACACTAGAATCAAGACACAAAGCAATCCATTGAAAAATTCTCCCAGAATTTCCTCTTTCTATTTTTTCTTTGAAATATCAGGTGGTTTCTTTTTTACAACAGGATTAGCCTTATACAAAACAAAAATAACTCCCCAAACAAAAAAATCAGCCTGTTTACATACTCTCACACTTGATTCTTGAAACTCTAAGGTTAATGTAGTCTAGGAGCAGTCCTAGTCCCCAGGCTTTCTTCCTGGGGTTTGGTGTAAATTCTCCCTCTGGTTGTTAAGTTTCCTGAAATTCATAGGAAAGCTTGCTGGGCCATGGAGACTGTGACATCAGATCTCCATCCGGTTTCCTAGTGCAAGGGCTGTGGAAGTCCAGGCATGTCAGGAGGAGAACTTACACTGACCTAAACTGCAAGCCTGGCTGGGGCGACAGGGTCACTGGGTTTGTTTGCTGTGAGGGGATGATGGGAGGTGTCGGCCCTGACAGCCGCTCCCTGTCAGGGTCCCCAAGAAGGAACTACAGCCCCGTCCTGGCCTTAGTCTCTGCACCGCATTGCATTGCATTGTACAGAAGCACTTACATGGGAGAAAAGAGGCAACGAGTTTAATTATATACAAAAAATTCTAAATGGTGATTTTGGAAAGGGATTTAAAAGAATTTTTTTTCCTTACTTTTGGATTACTTATTGTTTTCTGTTTTTGTTTTGGTCCCAGGGATCAAACTCACGACCTTGCACTTGCAGGGCAGGTGCCAGTGCCACCGAGCTGCCTCCCAGCTTGGACCACTCATTGTTACATTTTCAGGGCACACTCTTCCTTGATCACACAAGTACAGTTGTTTTTTTCCATATTTTTATCCCAATCATGTAGTTGTCACGCCGACAGCACACTATTTTATTAATTTTATTTCATAGAGCTTTACTATGGATCTACTTCTCCTTTTCCCTACTACACTTTCTCACTCCATGTTTTCCTAATTTGTTGACTAGATATTTAGGATCCTTGTAATAGCTAACAAACCCATATTCTGCCCTGTCCTCATACTCCACTTTCCCCATCTCACAGCCACCCGGCTTGTTCTGTGTGTGTGTGTGTGTGTGTGTATGTGTGTATATGTGTTTGTGTACGTGTGTGTATGTGTGTGTGTGTATGTGTGTGTGTGTGAATGTGTGGTACCAGGGATTGAACTCAGGCCTTTATCCTTCCAAGGTAGGTGTGGTATCACTTGAGCTAAATCCCCGGCCCCAGGACTCAGTTTGTCTGATTGCTGCACAGAAGGCACCTCTCTCCTGTGTCCACCTGGCCGTGTCGCCCATCTGCTGAGAGATCCCCTGACTCCTCAGTCAGGCCCAGGATTCCTGGCCCGGTGGACACAGTGCTGCCCAGGTGAAGCTCTCTTCTTTCCCCTCATGACCCTAACTCCTCATCCCCTACACTGGAATACCACTGCACTTGGTGGAGTCTAGAAAGACAGAGTTACAAAACCTCTCTGGGCAGGTCTGCTGCACAGGACCCCTTGGTTCTTGCCTGGGAGTGACTGTTTCCGAAGCCCAGCGGGGGGTTGTCTCTGTCCCCCTCCATGTCAGGTCTCTGGAAAGCATCATGATATATCAGGTGCTGGGCTGGGTCCGAGATGGAATTCTGACATAGTTACTTCTGCATAAAAGATCTTGTTTATAAACTGTAAGGTGTTCGTGTTATATACGGAAAACAGTAATTTAATATTGGTTTTCTCAGTTGCTGAGATTAGTGATTTTTAAAAATCTTTACCCTTCCTCCCTTTCACCCAAATTTCTGAATGAACAGATACCAGTTTTAGAGTCAGGAAAATATTTAAACTTACTTTTATGACTGACTTATTAGGATTGGAATAGAAAGAGACATGACATTCACAGAGAATGGGGGAGGGGGAGGGAGGACGAGAGAGAGGAGGGGAATAGAAGGAGATGAAAAAGAAAGCACACATTTTGTTTAAAGTCTGAGAGGGTCCCTCCATTTTTAACACCTCATTTGAAGACTCCTCGTTCAAACTGGGACTTGTGACTTTCTGAGCCGCTCAGTGTTCAATCAGAGGACACTAAGAAAAGATCGCTGTCATCAGTACCACACCCCACAGTGCCGGGCGTGGTGGCTCACGCCTGCAATCCCAGCACTCGGGAGGCAGAGGCAGGAGGATTGCTGTGAGTTTGAGGCTGAGCTCAGGGCCAGCCTGAAGTACAAAGCGAGACCCTGTCTCAAAAAAAAAAAAAAGAAAAGAAAAGAAAAGATCGCTGTCCTACAGTGTAGTTTCTCTGCAGCACAACCCGTGCAAACGAGGCTCCCCTGCGCCAGTGCTGACACCAGCTGGGCGTCAGAGCTCGGACATCGCTTTGAGCTCATTTGCATATTGATGAATGAGTCACTAGATGGCGAAACTCCAGCGTTTTAGGAGAATTACATCCTTATATCCCTTCTGCGTCTCTGTACTGTCTGGAGTCTCTTAAATCAATCAGGGGGAGATGGGGCTCCAACCCTAAGGACCGGGACGTCTCTTTGTCCCCGAGTGAGTCCAGCGCATCCTGGGGAGGGCCGTTGTCGGACTGGCAGATGGAGGAGGCCATGAATATGCAGAGAGCGGGGCGGAGGGGCTGACTCCCCGGTCTGCACCGGCTGAATTACAATTTTAAAATGGAATGAGTTAGATAGTTATTATCAGTGTAATTATTCATACATGTGCCTAACTATTCATAATTATTCAGAAGCATATTACTTCCCCAATTGCCGTAAGTGATCTCGGAGGCCAATTACGACTGGATTCTGGGCACAGGACGGCGCCCGTTTCCCTTTCTGCGTCGGGGAATCCAGAGCCGTCCGCGGCCTCACAGCCCGGGAGGCCTTTGCATCGCAGGGACCCTGAAATGCACACAACAAACCGAGCTGTAAGCCCGGCTGATGTCAAAGCCCCCTCTTCCTCCCCATTCCCAGTCCCCAGGTCCTCTTGTTTGGGTTCAGGCTGCTCCTTCGAGGGCGCACGCTGCTCCCGTTTAATTAGGACTCTCTTGTTGTCATTTCCGCGTTTGATATCTTAATAGCACGCAGAGCACTTGTAGCAAAACAGGCCAGCGGGGAGGAAGCCTGGTGCTCGGAGAAGCCCGAGGCCGCAGGCCAGGTGGCCTCGGGAGGCCGCGGGCCGAGGTCCCCGCCTGTGGCCGGAGGCGGCCGGGGGAGGCGCCCAGCCCGACTCTGCGGCCCAGCGGCCGGTCTGCACGGGCGGTCCGCGCTTCCGGGCGGTTTCACTCCGGCCTCGCTGTGCAGCTCGCGTTTTCGCCCCCTCTGCGCCCGAGTCCTGGGCGGTGCGCGGCCGCGGTGACAGAGACAACGCACATTTTCTACTTTTCTTTCCCTCTCTCTCTGGAAAACACTACAGCAATTACCATATTGTGGGGCAGCGTGAGCAAGTGCAAATTAGCATATAGATTAGTTCTGGGGGGCAGGGCGGAGAGGTGGGCTAAGATCTTTAAAATCATGTATAGTTATGCTACACAGAATGGCAGGTGGAGATTTTCCAAGTCCTGGTCGACCTAAGCTGGCGTGTACCTCAGCAACTTTACTCTCCAAGGGAGCGAGGGCAGCGCTGTTCTGAGCGCAGCTCAGACAGCTCCAGGACTGAGAATCTGAGGAAGGCGCAGATTCCTCCTATCCCTTTAAGGTCACCACTGGTTTTTTTGTTCCTGGATAAAGGATCTTTGATTTGATTATTGAGAATCCCTATAATTAAGTTTCACCACCAAGTTCAGCTTCCACACTTGGTCCAAGAAAAAAACAACAACAATTGTTTTAATAACTGGATAAAAAGAGAGAGAGAAAAGCAAAGTATATAAACTGGAATCGAAATTTTTTTTTCCTAAAAGGAATCAAAGATGCAATTGAAAAAGGAGGTGGATTCATTCACTATCTTTCATCAAAATAGTATAAAACAGGATTTATTGAAAAATAAACATTTAAAAGACCTGCTTTCTCTTCTAGGATCCTAATAATATAGTTTGCAAACGGTCACTTGGTTGAGTATGTATTGCATACGTAGAATGTGAGCCACACTGTGAATAAAACAACATATAATAGATGGCCTTTCATACAAGTCCCTTTTGAGGAGATGGGACAGATTATACCTATGATTACTTTGGGAAAGTGTTCAAGAGAGGAAAAACTTTACATCCTAGAATGATCAAAGCAACTTGAACTGGATTTCAGAAAGTCTTGGCCTAAAATGCAGGTAGAATCCGAATGCATATTTCTGAGAACATTTCCAAACCAGGATGATGGACCCCAGGATTCCAAGATCAAGGACGCTGTGGGCAGAGGGCATCATGAGGAGCAGACTGACAGAACAGAGGGGTTATGTGACGTTGTAGAAGGCCAGCGTGAAATGGGGGCCATGATATCTAAGACAAGCCTTCACCTATTACAATATGAAACAACCTGACTGACTCTAGTGAGCATTTACCTTCTATGGTTCTTCTACAAGGGGCATTTTCTTGCTATGGACACAGTCTGACAGTTGGCAGCCTGTGATTGACTGAAGCTTGACTGCTGTGATTGGCTGAGACTCCAGTGCCTGTTATAAGAATATACTGTTAATTTGAAGTTTGTTTACATAGTCACTTAGCTTGTAGTTTACTACCTGTGGAGGCAGCGTTAGATCAAATTCTATCAACCAAGTACAGAAAAAGACTTGGCCGGGATTTGCAGTTTAATGCAGGGCAGGGGTCTTCAGTTCTTTTCTCCTCTCCCGTGCTGGGTTTCCTGAATGTGCTGCATGCTGACACCAGAGGGCAGCTGTGATCTGAAAGGATGTGCTACTGACAAGGAGTCAGAACAGGCTCATCTCCATGTGACCACGAATTCCAGTAAACCGTGAGCCTCATTATTGTCATATGTAAAATACACGTAATAAGTTGCCTCTTGCCTATATTACAGGGTCAGATAGATCACTTTTAAGCATCAAATAAATTGCTTCATGCTAAAGTACTCTGGAAAAAGCTTTTTAAACTTGGTTGTGATATTCCTGAGCACACATGATCACTTCTGTACTTGAGGCTTATCATTCTGGGGAACGGCACATCCTCAGAGGCGTTCCTGGGACAGATGTGGAGAGATACCATTTGTGATTTGCTGGCAACTGGAGTCAGAGTAGTCCGAAGCCAGGACGGCTTGTCTTTCCTTCTAATATTGTGCGGTAATTGAGGTTGTTGGTTTGAGAACAGGCAGTCTTGAACATAAGAAGCAAGAAATAGATATTTAGGAACCTCCTCCAGCATCTCTTTCATTTGAGTAATATTTAATGTTGAGGGCAGAAAAAAAGAAAGACTTTGAGGTTAGGTGAGCAGAACAAACACAATAAACAAATCCTGTCAGACTTAGGTTTGCGAGGCCTAAGATTCCTCGGAAGGGAGGTAGGGAAACTCTGGATGTGGAAGTGTGGATGTCACTGTGCCAGAGTGGGTGTGATTTAAAATACCACTGGAGCTAATTCGACAGTGCCGTTTGGAGAGTCTGGGCTGGACATTTTTCCGGCGTGTATTTTCTGCCTTCCTCATTATGTTATTAGTGCCCACCCATTTTTCCTTTGACCACCGCCGTCAACCAACTGATGAATGTTTGAGACTTATTCTTTGACTTATTCTACTTTTATGGGTAGCATTATTAACAAGTTATTAGGTTTAGTATCTCCTCTAGGAGGAGGACAAATTGTCTTTTTGGATAGGACTCAATCATATTTCCTCCTTGTAGTCTTCAAAGCACTTCAAGTCATATCAGAGAACATCGGATAAGACTTGAAGGCTCTGCAGTGCATCCCTGATCATTCTTTCAGCGGAAATCAAAGGGAAGGGCTCTCTTCTGGGCTCAAGTCTGTGCGTCTCTGTCTCTGTGCTGGTACATAATGGCTCATATCAGTGAGATTATCCTGGGTGTTGATCTCAATTTTTTTTTCTTTCTTTCTTTTTTTTTGAGACAGAGTCTCACTTTGTGGTTCAGGCTGGCCCTGAGCTCAGCCTCAAACTCACATCACAGCAATCCTCCTGCCTCTGCCTCCTGAGTGCTGGGATTAGAGGAGTGAGCCCCCACGTCTGGCACTGTGGTATGTGGTACTGATTGCTGCTGGGTGTGAGTCTCCACACTCAGTATTGTTTGTGGTTACCAGGGATCGAACCCGGGTCCTTGTGCTTGCAAGACAGGTGCAAGAACCACTGAGCTAAATCCCCAGCCCTCATTTTTTTCTTTTTTGAGTTTTTTATTTCCCTGTGTTGCCCAGGCTGGCCTCAGAATCCTGGGCTCCAGCGATCTTCCTGTCTCAGCCTCCTGAAGGCCCGTGACTGCAGCATGTGTTATGGAATCTGGCTCCATCTCATTGTATTCTCCTTCCAGTCCACTTTTAGAGGAAACAGGTCTTTCTCCTCACTTTCCAGGGGTAGATGAGCTGGCTAAGATGTTAGAGAGAGAAGTGAAGAAGGCAGGGTTCCAAGGCAGGGTTCCTTCTTTTGTTTCTAAACCTAGGGGATAATAAATTGTAGGCACTCTGATACTTTTTGTGTCCCAGCAGCTGACTCAGGGTTCATGTTAGCTGACCATAGAGTAATTTTTAAAATAATTGATAAGAATATTGGATCATGCAAGATAGGATCAATAAAAGGAAAGAAAAGGTCTCTTTGGCTTTTATAAACAAGTTGTTACTCCCAATATGTGTAATTTATATAGTAGCTGAGATTCAGCATTGCACTGGAGAGAAAGTGGAGAATTTTACATGTCAGTTACCAAAGCTCAGGACAGCTACTCTATAGGTAGTAAGCTGCAAGCTTAGTGTTTGTGAAGAGTCTGCAGGCAAGCAGGGCATTCAGACCATCAAGCATTGAGAGTCAACATGTAAACGAGGAAATCTTGGAGAAAGTAAAAAACTGAAAGCAGAAACCTGAGTATAAAAGACAAACAAGAATCGTAACAGGAATTAGGATAGTAAAGCTTGTAGAAGGCAGAACTGGAAGATGTCCAAGGCTGTTGAGCTGCTCTTTGTTCCCTGGGATGAGGGAAGAGCATTGGCCAAGGCCTCACTGGGTTGGTGAAATCTTCTCCTCCACCGACAGGGGTGAGGTCTAACCCTGAGACCTCACTAACCCAAATTTAAGAGTCCACAAGTCAAGGGCAAGTGAAAGGGACCCTTGCAAGGTAGCAGTGACTCTCAGCTTCCTGTATAGTTTTTAGTAAATATATCCTATTTTATTAAAATAATCTTTATGCATTGAAGTAAATGAAATTTATTTTTAAGTTTAGAAGAGTTAGCCTAGGGTCTATCAGTGAAAGTGTTATTGGAAGAATCAGGGTTTCTTTTCTAGTTTCATATAGACTATTGCATTTAACATCCAGCACACTGTGGCTTTCATTATAATCTCATTTCTCCACAGCAGACACCTCCCTACTTAGCATGGATGTTTTAGGTTATGCAAACAATATGGTGTCCTGATGAGTTCTCCCGACAAGCTTTGAAGAATTCTGCTCACTTCAAGCCTTCACTATGTTCCTAAAAGCAGATGCCCATACCCCATCCTGGGTCAGCTTGAAAAATCATCTATAGAAAGAGATGGAGGGAGGGACCGGGAGGGGAGAGAAAAGAATGAAGATGTGTCATGTGCGTGTGCCCCTCCCCATGATGAGTGCAGCCGTTCCGTATTGCAAACATGGACTAAGCATAGTAAAAATTAACATAAAGCTCTTCAAAGGTGTTTCACTGTTCTGAGGTAGCACCTGGGAATATATATTTTTCAAGTCCTTCTTGAAAAATGATAATTGCAGCTAGAGTTTAAAATAGACTGTTGGATAAATAGAAATTCCCGAGCCATAGTGTTGATACACAGTGCTGTTTGCAGGGATATGGTGATGACCCTTTTGTGATACAAATAAACAGCAATCCCAACTTTCTAGCACCCTCGTTTCCCTTCTGAAGGTCTAAGTTTTTATATATTTTCTATATTCTGTGAAAAACATGAATGGCACAAGTGTACAGGCTTCATTACATATGATAACTGCTTTTGTGGACAGAGAGGCCATCATCCCCCAGTATTGATAGTAAACTTACACTTGTACTGATCAGTTCACTTATAATCTTGAAGAAGTTATGACTTAATATTTATTCATGTTGACGTTCAATAAATACAGTGAGAAACAGCTACTAATTCTATGAGTTTCAAGAATCATTATTTCCTTATCATAGGACTTTGAGTGGCATCTTCTTTGCCTTTTACAGCATTTTATTATGGACAGTGTTGCACACAAACAAAAGCAGAGGATACTGTCCTCAACCCTGCTCACCTACGAATTACCCAGCTCTTGTTGCAATCAGCATTTTGCCTGACTAGTGTCTCGTGTTTCCCTTATCCTTTATCTTTCCAGGAGACGAACTTAACTCTGTAATTCTTTCACTTTCTTTTAAAAATTCTAATAATTGCTTGATATTACCTTGCCAACAACCCTCACTCATCCCTCCATGGAAGAGTCAGGCTGTAATTCTGTCTCTGGTTTGCAAGGTTTCCTGCTAAACCTAAACCCTTAAGCTATGTTCTCGCAGACTGGGACATTAGCAAGATCTCTCAATTGAATTACAGAATTGCATTCCACCAAGGATTCAGTTTTGTAGAGTACTTAACATTGAACTACATGAGGAGGCACAAGAGTAATGGGTCTTTTTAGTAATATCGTCTTTTTTTTTTCCTTCTGTAAATCAAAAGCAGTATTACAAGACATTTAGTTATGTGGCATGCATGGAGTTGCAAGTGTACAGGGGCTGGCAACAGCTCCCAAATTAAAGCATTTCTGTCACCTCCTGAAGGTTTATTCTTTTATTTGTAGTTGTTAATATGAATAATTTAAAAATCTGAGAGCTTTTTTTCCATGACTTGGAACTTTTTTGAGGGTATAGATTTAATAATTTCCTCTGTCCTAAAACATGAAACAGTAGAAGTTGCCTGCTTCCTCCTTCTGCCAGTGACCTATTTTAGGACTTTCTGATATAGTTCCCATGCAGCCAGGTGCTTCATTTTCCAGTTTTGTGCATTAGTGTCTCTAGGTCACTCCTAGCTAGGAGTTGGCCTGCACTCTCTCCTGGGTCTGACTCTGGTGACACAATAAACAGATTATCAAAGGGAACCTCTCATCCTCAGTGCCAGAGTTTGGCTCTAGAACATCTGCCAGGGCTCACGTGTTAAAGACTCGCCCACCGTACCGTGGCACTTTCGGGAGGTAGTTGGAACCTTTCCAGGTGGAGCCCAATGAGAAGTGGGGTCACTGGGCCGTGACCTTGAAGGGGATTAAGGAACCTAGTACCGGCCTCTCTCTTTACTTCTTAACTGTATCGGTGGTTTTACAAATCTCTACATGTATTAAAGTTTTTTGACCCATATACTAAAATAAAAGAGAAAGCCAACCATAGTGTTAGCAAGATTCTGGGATCCTGGGGGTTCCTTCTAGAAACGGTGTCTAGGATCTTGTTATCTTGAACAAAGAATTGGTTAAACAAGCACAAAAGGTAGTGAGGTTTTACATTTAGTATAGATAGGAAAAGAAATAATCTCTTCAGGGTGAGTGTGGGTCAATGAAAGGCTGGAAAAAAATTGTGCTCTACCGAGTTGGAGTTAGCGGTGAAAAGGCTCACAGTGGCTTATCCAAAACCTGTTTGACTTTTCCCGAGGAGAACTTGAGGTAGCACTATGATTGGTCCCAGTTAAAAGCAGGGCTTTTATCTATTTTTCTGTGCATGTGTTGGATCTCCATGATTGACAGGTGACGCCCTTGCCCAGCTGGTTTGCACAGTCTAATCTCCTACCTCGTCACTGTGGGATAGTCTTAAACAGAAAATGAAATTGTTCAGCAGGGACAAAATAAAACCCCTAATTCTGCTCAAGTTTGAAAGTAAAGTCTGGAAAAGGAAACGTTGTCAGTTATATCCACCATTTTTTCAAAAATATTTTAAAAAACTGTTTATAAACAATGTTTTAAGTGATAGAAAATTTAGGAAATCACCAAGAATCTACTAAGGATAATAGATTTTCTGTATGAGCTTTAATAAATTCTACAGACTTCCATCAAGCTTCCACATTTGCTTTTCTTGCCTGGATCAATGCCAGCCTGGTTCAGCCCCTCAGGAGGCAGGAGAGGGCTGTAGCTGCTCCCAGCGAAGACTGATGGATCAGCTGCACTGACCCTCAGCACCAGCTGCACTGCTGACTCCATAATCACAAGGTGGTCTCTCTAGCAAGTTGGCCCCGGGATGAAAATGCACAAAACGTGTAGGCTCCTGGTGCCCTGTGGATTGTTGTTTAGGCCCCAAATAAACCCTTTGACCTCTGAGAGTGGCTGGGACCACACGCATCTCTGCTGCTCCTTGCAGGAGAGCGTGAGGGCATCTTCTTGTCCATCTCTAAGGGTCGCTTCCAGCAAAACAAGACCAGGATTGGAGTCACCAAGAAAAGCTCTTCATTCCATTTTAACAGCGCAAGTGGTATTCCAGGACTGCCACCCACATTATCCTAAAACATCTATAATCTCAAGTGTTGAGTCTTCTCTGTGCCCATTGGGAGGATCAGGTTGAAGTAGATAGAAGTAAGTAGAATCAGGAGAAAAGTGATAATGGGATCCTGGGAGGCTGTAGTTAGCCAAGACTGGCACTGGCAGCAGGACAGATGGCTTTCTGTCTTTCTACACATGCCTCCGTGAGGACAAAGTGGCTCATTGTTGAGGCTGCTGTGTCATGCGGACTGCTGTGGATGGGCAGATCCAAAAATGTGCTGTTAGCAAGTTTCCGACTGTGCTTGCCCAAGTGTCTTTTTTCATTACAGGGCCATGTACTGGCGCAGAGGAGACTCTGTAGGTTGCTGTCACTGCATAAACTCCTTGCAAAAGAAGTGGTCTAGTGTTTCCCCAGGGGTGATATGATAAGACATCTTTAACTTTACGCAGGAAAAGAATTATTGGGGGAAATGAGTTTGTATCAGCCACGAGATTATTTCCATCATATATTTTTCTTTTTAATTAATATTTAATGACCAGTTAACTAGCAGTCTGTTGTCCTTCTAATAAAGAAAATGTACTATAACTAATAAAATGTATTTATTGCCCTCATTTTAAAGTCTTAATTAAGGACCCAGCCCTTGTGAAAGTCTTTTTTAAAATGCCATCTGAAGTACATAACAAAGGGGGAGAGAAACCTCTGTCTGTTAATAAAACACATTATTAGTTATAGTGAATTAACTCATTGTCATCTCATTGACTGCCTTGGATACATTTTTCAATCCATGCCATAATTAGTTTGTTATGAAAGAGATACAAATATAAGTCAGTATAAAAAACATGGAAGATGTTCACTCAGAGTAGATTTTGTATTTACTATGTATATGGGTGAAATTATTATCAAATTTAAGGATTCAGGAATGTTTGCTCATGCAACCTCAGTACGAGAAGTACAGTGCTGCTCAGACATAAAGCAGTATTCAAGATTTCCCTAATTCAGAACACATTATGAAAAATGGAGTTTGTGCCATAGGACCAGGTTAAGCAGGCAAAGCATCCACAATCACACAGCACTTCATGATATCTCCCCAAAGTGTGGTGACTTTATCGTTGTGTGTATATCACCGAGTGAGCTCACTGAAGGACAGATAAAAACATCCATCCTTATGGACTTGGTACTGCTGGGTCCATTGCTTGGGACACTGTGTTGTATCTCTGTGGCTCTCATTCTTACTGCTGCAAGCTTCAGTTGTGCATTCTGAGTCAGAATCTGTCAAGGGGAAGTGTGTTATTAAAGATTCTCTGCAAGAGACCTAGATGAAGTACTCAAGGAGGAAGTTAATATCACTTAGCTGGTGCAAATCAACAGTCGTAAAGCAAAGGGTAGGGCTAGAGATCATTTTTGTGTGTTTGAGAACTTGTTTCTACTCATCTGGAAAGTTGGTCATTGTTCATGGAGTTTTTCCTTGGCTTCTCCTATATTGTCAATGCCCTTGAAATCCTTTATTATCTTTTATGATGTTACTCAAGAATACAAATCATACACATTTTTAGAAATAGTGCATTCCTTTGAATAGTGTTTCCTTTGAAGGAAAGAAGGGATAAAGAATTTAAATAATTTGCTCACGATGTCCTGGCTAAGGAGTGACAGAGCAGAGTGAAATTTACTTCATTCTGCTTCATGATTTTAGAGCTAAAGCAAGTAAATCCCCCATTTGTGCAGCTCATTTGATCAACAGATGTTAAAAGTTCTGTGTAAAGTGCCAGTTAAATTTCTGATTGCCAGTATTTAGTGAACTAGAGTAAATCTAAAATGTGTTGGATATACCCCAATAAACAAAAAGGGCACCTTTTCCAGTTAACTGAAGCTGGACACATTTACTTTTAGGCAGAAGGACTACTGAGGCATTACGACGTTCTCTGAATCTGAAGTGTAAATGGAGAATCATGTTAAACTACCCAAACTATGGAGTCAATTTTGATTATTTGGGGGAATAAAGTGATTTAATAAATGTTAGAAAGCCTACCAAAAGGTTTACAATGTTCAGATATCTGAGCACCCTGAGTGTAAGCTCCTTATGAGTCTATCATATTCACCATTATCGCTGTTTGTAAATTTATATTACTATTAATATAAGTTGCAAATCTGAAACGCAAATGTAGGAGACAAAGTGCCAGTAAAACTTACTTGAGTATTCGGAAGGAGAGAATTAGTTCCCCAGTGTGTGAGTAAAGAGTAACCAGTGAGCCGATTTGCTTTGGTATTTCTGTTCACGTGTTTGCCTTGTTGACTAAAAGCTTAATCAAAACACAAAGCAACATAGTCATAATAAATTGATAGTAATGAAGTTTCATGGGGATGTCTGGAGATCAAAAAAAAATTTTTTTTTTGAGACAGAGTCTTACTTTGTAGGTTAGGCTAGTCCTGAGCTCAGTCTTGAACTCAGAGCAGTCCTTCTGCCTCTGCCTCCCTAGTGCTGGGATTACAGGCGTGAGCCACCACACACGGCACTGTGGTATGTAGTACTGATTGCTGGTGGGTGTGAGTCTCTACATCTGGCACTGTGGTATGTGGTTACTGGGGATTGAACCTGGGCCCTTGCGCTTGCAAGGCAGGTGCCAGAACCACTGAAGTAAATTCTTGGTCTCCAAAATAATTTTTAAAGCTAAAATAAGTAATCTTTTCTCACAGGCTTCTTGGATTATATGTCTCCATGAGCATTAAATTGTATCAATAATATTTAATTATATTTGGATACAACTGAGAACTATATCTAAGAATTGTCGTATTCAGCTGTAGACCTGTTAGAGGCCATTTATGTAAATATTAGAAATGATTTGATTTCTGTTGATTCTTAGTTCACTTTTCTAATAAACACCTATTTCTGATGTTTATCAAAATATTCTATGTGTTACATTTTATATATTTGGTAGAAAACAATCAAAGGTGACCATAAAATATTACTTCCAAGAGTTAATCTTGCCTTTCTTAAATCTAGGGATGGTCTTACATTCTAGACTGTGGTCACTGTGTGTGGATAGTAGAACCTTCATACTATTCTAGCTCTGAAATCCAGTTTTGTATTGCCACTGAGGCAGGAATAGGATTGTAAGACTTTCGTGCTGCCTTGTATTGTCTCATTGGGTAAAGGGATATTATTATTGGTATCTCTGAAAGAAGAGCTTGACCATGTCTTTTTGTCTCTTGTATATCATCCAGACTACTGGGGTTAAGGAACCAATCACTCGTGTGGTTTAGTCACTACACGCTCTTAATTCCAGCACATACACTTTAGCTTTAGCCACCTCAGAAAAGACATGAGACTTTGAGGGACATCTAAACAAAAGCCATAGCAACTGTCTAGAGAGGTTTATTCAGAATATATTTACTATATATTAAACTAGTTTTGCAACTAACTACAAGACATGGTTGCTCAAAGGATCAGACGTGTCTGAGCTTCATTCTTGGTATTTGTTAATGAGAGAAGAGAAATAGACCCTTTCAAAGGCTTTTTGCTGCTCTTCATGTCCATCATCTGAGCAATGCTTCCTAAAGGAACATTTAAACAAACCCAGCTTAGCGAAGCATTAGAAAGTATTCTATTCCTTTATGATTTGGATCAAAAATAGAAGCTGTCACTTCTGGGAAAGCTTTATTACCCCCACTCCTTCACAGAGAGTGAAGTTTAATGTCATCATGGCACCCCTTATCGTGTGTTCCCTGAGCGAGGAGGGTTTTCCTGATCACAGTCACCTGGAGATCACTGATGTGAGAAATGCTTCAAGTCTTAGCGAGTGCTAGGAATGAAGGCTGAGGGATTACTTCTTAACTGGGTTGGTAGTGCAGATGTTTGCTCTGTTAATTGTACCTAATTTACTGTGAAGTCTTTCCCTCTGTGATTTCTGAGTTGACTGTGCTACTGGGCAATGCACGAGATATGGGGACTTTATTACTTGAAGTCACATGTGACTTTGTAGTGAAGGCATTTTGCAATCATGTACAGGTAGCTTAGCAGAGCATGAGCTGGAGTTCACCTCAGAGATCTGTATCTTCCCTCCATGTTGCTTGTTAACATGTAAGTCATCTTACCCATCTGTGTGGAGACCCGGTGTGTTGCCAATGATGCATCAGAACAAAACCAGAATGCTGGTCCTCTGGATGCTTCTTAAGGTCCCTTTCTGAGAGTAGTTCATAAAGCTCTGCAGAGGCTGAACAAAGGCTTTGAGGGGTTCCTGCTCGTGGCTGAGGACTGAATGCCCTGCAGGGTCTCTAATGTAGACTGGAGAAAAAGATGCAAGAGGGAAGGAGCTTCTCTCTGTCTTTCTCTCTCCGTTACCCTCTACCCCCCACCTTCCTACCTTCCTCCTTCTAAGGCGCTGTCTGGGTATTTTGTGAGAGTGTGGGGTTACAAGGGGCCTGACTCTGAGTTAAAGATCTTTCCCCCAAAATCAGAATCTCACCTGGAATCCCTCACAGGCTTAACACATCTCAATCTTTGTTGTAAGACCCTGAGGAATCTACAAGGTTCTGCTGATCCCCCATGTTCTCTGGAGACCCCCTGACTAGACACCCCCTTTCCTATTTTGCCCTTGCCTGCATCTTCCTGCCTCTGTTTGGGTCTCATGCTGGAAGGCGCTGGTGTTTCCAAGTCACCAGGTTCAGGGGAGGAAAGAACGAAGTCGGAGGCTTTCATCTCATTGATTCCTATATTATGCTGAGCCTCTAGCCTCTGAATATTTTGTCATATCAGGTCCTACTCAGTTCTTTACTTTGGGCTACATCATAAAAGGGACAGTGTGTTCTCCCTGTAGTTAATTCCATTATTGAAGTAGAAAGGTGTTGACTTACATTTGGAGAGAAAGCGACATCACTTGGGGAAAATATCACCCCGGAAAATAAACCAACAATTTCCTGCATCCTGTTCATGTCGGTTTGCAGTGTTTCTGAATTAGAATCAAGCAGGGCTGTGTCCTGAAGTTTTGTTTTCTGTTTATTTTGCACTCACCCATTAGGGTGCAAAAACCTTGAACAACAAGCTCCATCAGATACCAGGCAAGTAAGGAGTAATATGAATAATTATATTTGCATTAACAATCATGTGTTTACTCTAGAAAGCTGAGACACACAGTTTTGCTTGTTCTTATAACTTCAATTGTACTTTTCTTCAAAGATGATGTGAGGGTTGAGAAACAAATCAATGAACTGGACCTAAGAAAGTCATGAAGCTCTGAAAAGCAGGTGTTGGGGCTCTGCTGAGATTGATGGCCCTGGGTGTCTCCTGCCCCGGCTGAGCATTCCTGAGTAATTAGGACTCACTTCACCGGCAGGTGCGCCTGACCTCACCTTGCAGAGCTGTCTCAAGCATCTGAACAGAGAATCCCTTGCCCCAGCAAACCTCCCCAGCAATATCCTGGCAGATACTTTATGACATGTTGCTATGACATAAAGCTCGCATGAGCTGCCTTACACTGCCCCAGGGCCCCAGGCTACTTGGGAAAAATGGTAAGCGTTCAAAGTTTAAACTAAATAATATGCTTTTAATGAGATCATGTGCGTTGCAGATCAAAAGCATCACCAAAAGGTAAAAAGTTCAAAAAGCCTTTTACATGCACAGTGATTCTGACCAAAGCAGCTTTCATGATCTTTCCAATAGAATTTTAAAAGGCATTTTCAAGTTTCTGATCCTAAATGTCACACTTCAGCAGATTCGCCTCTGCCTTTCATCAGCACAGACAGGACCCTTTGGGGGTCGGGAGAGTAACAGTGTCTTGTAATCTGTGATGCTGAACATTATCAGGGTCTTCCAGCACCAGGAATGCTGTCCAGGTAAGGGTGAAGTGGTGGGAATCGTCCCTTCGGAACACTGGGAAAGCTCACAAATGCGAACCCTGGCTTACTAGAACATTTTATTTTATTTTTTCTGCTTTATGAGACTTTCCCAGCAGAATTAACAGGAAGAAAGTAGAAAGAAATCAGTAGCACCCACTAATAAACACACATAATTGTATTTTTTCCTTTAACCTTCAAAATATCCCTGTGAGGTAGTTCCTGTGAGTAATCTGTTCTTCCACTGGATTTGATTTTTGTCATAAACATAGCATTTGTCATAATCATCCTATCATGAAATTACTTTTGTAAATGTCAATCTTCATGCTTCTGCTCTAGGAGGTGAGGGGCCTACCACATCCTGGCACCACTGCCCAACTTTTGTATCTACCACACGTATGATAGAGAAGTTGTCTGAGAGATTGGATCACTTGTTTAAAATCACCTGGTCAAACGGTAAAGCTGAAATTTGAACTTAGGTTTGAAGCCAACAATTTTTCTGTGTTCTGCTGCCCAGGCATCATGCTGCCTCTTCGAGGTCTTCCGTGTTTGTTCAGCTGAGTGTTTGCCTGCTGAGTGACCCGGTCTTGTCAGGCTCTGGTGCACACATCTGACCACCACTGGCTGAGTCCATTCTTAACTCCTAGTCACCGGAAGTGTGGTGCAAGGATTCACTGAATCATCACTGCTTGGATATGAGGTGGAAATGTATATTCTTGGATTCTTTTCCTGAGCTGAGAAGAGATGAAGAGAAGAACGATGGTGGTTGTGGTGGTGGTGGTGGTGGTGTGTGTGTGTGTGTGTGTGTGTGTGTGTGTGTGTGCACCCATGTGTTTTTCACCAGGCTGTCCGAGTGATTTTTATGCGTGCTTGGAACTCAGAAAGTAATGTCTTAACTATTCTCTCTGCATCCCAGCACAAATCTTTCACTCTTTCCTTCCCATAACTGCTGGTGATCTTTTTCAAAGCACCCAACAACAGAGATGCATTTCTGTAATCCAAGCAGTCTGAGATTGCAAGTTCAAGCTCAGTGTGGGCAAGTTAGCAACCAAAGAACACCCTGCCTCCAAATAGAACAAAAACAGAAAGGACTGGGAGTGGAATTCAGTGTCAAGGCCCTGAGTTCAGTTGCCGACAGTTGCAGATTGCTGGTACTGAAACATACAGGCGTGCATGGGTGAGCAGCCTCATTTCCTCTTGGAGATAGTATATATGCTTCTTCTTGTGACACTAAACTCTCTATGTGCTTCCATTTAGGCACCTGCAACATCTTATTTGAGAAATTTGCTTAAAAAACCATTATGCTCACTGACCACAAACACTTTGAGGACTTGGTCATATTCATCTTCATCACCCTGGCGCCTAGCATTCTGAAATTGTTTATTGAACAAATTAAGTGAACTGCTAAGTCACACATCATTTTCTTGTGGCAAGAGGGGACTCTAAAATCTATTAATCAATCTGACAGGTTTAGAAGGATGAATCTAATTTCTTTTTCTCAGGTTTTTTTTTTTTTGTTGTTGTTAGGAGGCTTTTCTTCAATTAAAAAATAAGTAGAAAGTGGGATGGAGATGCCACAGCAAAGCCCAGGGCTCAAAATAGTCAACCAATGTAGACTTTCTCATAGCTAAAGAGTTTATAAAATGATTCATGCTGATCACCCAATCAGCTACTGCTTTGCAAGGATGGACTCTGTGAGCAGAGTGTTTATTTTACAAAGAAAAAAGGTTAGGAAGGTTTGTTCTCTCAGCTTTGCAATTTTATTTGGGGGTCTTTGTCATGGAAGGTGTGGTGTCTTCCCTCTTCTCCCTTGCAGTCCGAGTGGGGCAGCCCTCCACGGGGGCATGGCACTGGGGAGAAGCGATTTTAAGGAAGGCTGTTGAAGATGAACATAGGGAGGCTTATCGGATGTTGGTCATTTCTCCAGCGGCCCACAGCTCGGAGTGTGGGGGCAGGAGGGAGCTGAGCTTGGTCTGAGGCAAGACGACATGCTTCCATGCACACAGCTCCTGATAGAGAGCTTCTGAAGGCCCGAGCCTCGGGATCCTCTGAAGAGCTTTACAGATCTGGAGGTGCTTCCATAACCCTGATAAACGCAAATCTTGGGGGTAAAGGCACAGAAATTTATATCTTTAAAAATAATGTTTTGCGATCTGTGGTGTTATTTTAAAAATTCTAATGCTCAGACCTGTTTGGGGAAGGAGAGACAGGCAGACTTCAAGAAGCCTGGTGCACACTATTCATCTACAGGTCCTCGGGAGACTGGTTTCTACATATCAGCAGCCATGGCAGCACTTGAGATTTTGTTAAAAAATGAAGTCTAGAGGACTCCACCCAGAGCTGTTGTGACTCTTGCGTGGTGCCTCATTCTCTGGGTTTCACTAGTCTTCCAGGTGATCCTGATATTAAAGTCCAAGAAACACCTCATCCACATGATAACTATAGAAGTAAACATATTCCAGCATGAGATATATTTCTAAGCTGTTATCAGTCATGCAGGGCAATGAAGCTCAAGGGACATGAAGTCTGGGGCCTGCACCAGGATGGGGACACAAGTGGCCGAGAGTTCCAGAAGCAGGTACCCAAGGTCTCTACCACTTTGCAAGTTTGCCTCAGGCAACCTCTGCCTACTTTAGCACCTGCCTTTCTTCTCAGAAGTAAATGTCAAAAGTAGTTTTCTTTGAAGGTGACATAGGTATTTAACACCTCAAACAGCTAGAATCCTACTAGACAGTTTTATGATGTGATAATTTACCTGTTACAAGTAAGTACACTTTGCTCAGATAGAAATTGACTAGCTAAATTTAGGTTTCAACAATGAATTCTACTGAAATTATCTTTCCCTTTTTGAAGGCAAATCTGATTGACTTTCTTTCAGTCTAATTTCAAAATTATGTTCCTTTGGGTTCTCTGTAACACTAAAATGATAGGCCAGTGATTGGGCTAGAAAAAAAATCAAAACGACCAGGGATTCCTGTGGT
>PVIR01015198.1:0-38712 GCA_004026965.1 Petromus typicus
GGGCAATTCTTTTATAAAGTTTGTTATCCACTTTGTATCTTTGGATACTACCATAAATGCTCTTCTGATCAGTAACCCTGCAGGTAGGTTATTATTGAATGTCAGCCACTGTACTAAACTGTTCTGTTCATTCTAGTTATTTAATTACTAATTATTTTAAGATAAAGAAAGGGAGAACACCACTGATTCCTTTTCTACTTTTCCCTCTGTCACAGTTAGGTCAGTTGTGTCAATTGGATTGGCTCTGGAGCCAGCCAGAGGATTGGTGGAGCACACTTCAGGGTGTGTCCTGGATGGGTGGAACGTGGGGCTGGGACCTCAAGGTCTATGTCTGACCCCTCCAGATGGGGACCTGGTCTGTGTCTGGACCTGGTCCAGCCAGGCCCCTCTGGTGCTTCCTGGCCACCATGACCTAGAAGCTTTGCTCTCCCTCACCCATCCACCATGTCCATGCCTTGGAGCAGCTCACCATGGACTGAGCCCCTTGAAACTATGAGCTGTCCTTCTTTAAGGTTTCCAGCCTGTTTCCAGTAGTGAGCAAGCAAGTACATCTCCTCCAGGTGTGAGGGACTGCCACCTGACCCAGAAAAGAACATACAATCTACACAAATTACATTCACATTGTAAAGGGCTCAGTATTTATGAACTGTATTGCTTCAGAGAAGGGAAACAAAGTATTTTTTTGAAATGTAGTGTTTTTAAATGAGTAAAATTTAAGTGAAAAGTACACAATTTGTGGCAAAGAGCTAGTATGAAAAAAAACTGACAAAGGCCAGGGGAAATCTTTGGCCAAAGGACAAATTGCTCTTGTAAAGTATAAGAGGTTGAAATGCCAAGCGTGGTGATTCATGCACACCAGCAATCAGTACCACATACCACAGTGCAGGTGTGGCGGCTCACACCTGAATCCCAGCACTGAAGAGGCAGAGGCAGGAGGATTGCTGTGAGTTCAAGGCTGAGTTCAAGACCAGCCTTAACTATGGAACAAGACCCTGTCTCAAAAAATCTAAAAAAAAAAAGTATAAGAGGTTGGGATTTCTTTCTGTTCTTTTGTGCCTATCTTCTTTCTCTTATTAGTCTCAGCTAGTATTCTGGATACTGTGTGTGTGTATCCGTCTGTGTGTGTGAAGGAGATAGACTGAAAAATACTGAGAGGTTATTAAGGCCCCTACCAGTACTTTTAGGAATTCATTGTTGGAACAGTGTTCTGTGCTCTGATTAGATAAATAAATACATGTTCATCATGAATAGAATATTGTGGGAATATTGCTCACTGCAAGGAAACCAAACCCTCACTGATAAACCAAAGGTGGACTTGGCTTTCATTATGGGATGTTACAGGAAACCACACAAGGTTTTTGAGGCTGGGAATTCCAAACTGGGGCAGGATAATTAAAAGGGCTCCCGTGAAAGAATAGTTCAAAATGTCAGAGATCTGGAGGGAAGGTCATGGGTTTAACTCAGTGGCAACGGTGCTGAGAAAGGCTGCCTTTTGGAAAGAATTATTAGACATAGCAGGGCAGAGAGGTCACACCAGTAAGTCTTTAATATTGCTGGTATAGTTTCATTTTATATTTGCAGCTTTATATGTTGCCCTGAATATTCAGTCTTATTACTTAAGAATTTTTAATTTTTATTTCAATACTATAGCTACCACTATAATTTGATGAGCTTTTAGAAGTGTGTTCTTTTCTTAATCTTGATTTGTATGACACTCACACAAAAATCTTTAGGGTCATATTCTTTTTTTGTGCTGGGGAGTGAACTCGGGGCCTTAGCACTGAGGTACATCCTCAACTCCTTTTCGGTTATTTTTTGTTTTGACATAGGGTCTTAGTAAATTGCCCAGACTGGGATAGAACTTACAACTCATCTACCAAGAAGTATATCACCAGGCCTAGCTAGATTCCTTCATACTTTCCAGTGAAAAGCAGTGGATGAAAGTTATTTAGTTAAAAAAATATATATTTTTAGCGACTTTCTCTGAAATGTACTTATTTTACCAAAAAGGAAATACCTGTATGTTTGCCTGCATGAATCCTATTGCATATCCGTATGTTTTGGCACAGTGTTAGTTGTTTCACCTAAAAAGAATTTTAAATTGTTAAGAATTGAGAATGTCTGTAATTCAGAATTTTATAGATTCATGGATTGAAAACTCCATGAACAGACACCTTGGAGATCTGGTGAGGTGGCCCTCCAGACCCAGTTAGTCTCTCCAAGGGTGGGGACAGGTGTCTGAGGAGCCCCAGAATGTCCTTCTCTCTCATGAAGTCCAGAAGGCTCTCTCTCGGGGCATCTCCCCTGTCTGGCCTCCGTTTACCTCTCTTGTCAATCCTGTTGAAGCCAGCCCGGACTAACTCGCATCACCACCAGACCTTAGTCCCAAATAATAGGCACTCAATAAGCATTTGTTGGAAATCATCTGCCCGAGTTTCTGGGGATGCTCATTTTAGCAGCTCTCTTGAACACCCAATATGAAAAGTCTTCAATATGGTTAGATTTAAGAAAGGAGACCTGAGCATATATGTTGGAGATTGTCAAGGAAGCTTGTAGAATTTGGAAAGAAGGCTTTTACACTTAAAAACAGTTCAAATGTGGCGCTAACACTGCAAAGTTAGGGAAGACAAGTCAGTGATGTTTTCTGAACAAGGACACAACACGGGGCCCAAACCTGGTGCCTGTGGGTTTGTCTAAGCACTTACTGAAAGGGCACAGAATAGTGAGAGTGTAGAGTCAGGGCTGAGGTTAGACTCTGGGACCAGATGAGAAATAAGGTAAAGAAAATGTTACTGAGTTCAGACATATAAGTTACTCCTGAGAAGAAAATGGTGAAACCCACAACATGAGCAAGGTGGATATTTTCAGTGCTCAATGGATGTACATTGTGAATTGCCTGAGTTTTGCTGAAGTATTTTTTGTACTACAATCTAAGGATACAAATATAAACAAGCCATGGTGCCTGTCCTTGAGTAAGTCTAATGTTTAATCATGAAATAATTATGATATATCCAAGGGCAAGGCCAGAGGATCTAAAGCAGACAGGCAGGATGTTGTTCAGAAAATATGGAAACACTGGAACTGAAAGATGTAGGAAGACCACAGTGGAGGAAAGAAAGATAAAATTACACAAAGCTGGTATATTGGAAAACAAAGAAAGAAGCTAATGTGGAAAGTAATGAAGAATAATTGTCCAGGACAGAGACATTGAGATAAACAGGAGGAAGTTCATTTCCCTAATTGATTTCAGGCATAAATGTTAGAATGTGATACCAAATCTTATTTAGAGTCAAGTGAAAATAAAGGAGGGGTCTTAGATGGCTTTGATTTTTAAAAAGGAAAAGTTATTTTTAAAAAAAACCCTCCTGATTTCTTTCCCTCTCTTGGAATATAATCTTGTATAAAAGAGAATAATAGATAGTAAGTCCTCAGTGTTTGTTTAAAGACAGCAGAATGAAAAGCACGGGAGGCTCTGATCTCTCCTGAAACTGCACTAAAATTGCAGAGAAGCAATGTTTCCAGTAGCATTTTTTTTTCTTGTGGCGCTGGGGATTGAACCCAGGGCCTTCATACTGAGGTACGTCCCCAGCCCTCTTTTGATTTCTTCTTTTTATTTTAAACCAAGGCCTTATTAAGTTACCCAGGCTGGTCTCCAACTTGGAGTCCTCCTGCCTCAGCTGCCCGGACTTCCAGGATTCCAAGCGTGTACCACAATGGCAGCAGCATTTTGAGAGTGGGGGACAGACGCACAGATGACCAACTGAGAGATCCCCAGGGGAGACCCTGAACAGAACTGGGGGAAGCCAAGGAGCCCTGTTTCAACTCAAGACCAGAGGTCTCCGTACTTGGCACCAGCCACACCTGGGAGGGCGTGAAGCGGGACTGAGCTGGAGGGTGAGAGGGAAGGCGGAAGCGGGGGGCGGGGGGGACATGAGCTGTCCTCACTGTCCCCAACATGGCTTGTCCTCCAGTAACTGACAAAACAATCTTCTTTTAAGTTATATCAAATGATTCATTATGAAGGCACATCTGTAGCAAAGATATGATGCTTTATAATTCCTTAAGTTATTGTAAAGGCCTCAGTGCCTATCTGTTTACTAACCAGAGTCTGGTCCAGAGAGACACCCAGGGATTCAGGAACCTGCCAAGGACAGGTAGGTGACACAGGAGAGAACCGGCACCCAGACACATGTCCCTGCTCCAGAGCTTGGCTCTCCGCTGGGCACAGCGCTAAATGGCCCTGAGAAGGACCCAGACGGCACCCACGGGGCCACCAAGGGTAACAAGGCCAACCAGGGATGCCCTTCTGGGCTTCCTGACAGAACCCCTGTAAACAGGAACTCAGGTCTTATGGCAAATGCTCCAACCCGAGGGGGTCAGGAGGGCAAGTGGGAAGAAGTAGACAGGCAGGGAGGACAAGAAGCCAACGCGAACCTCCTCAGAATCGCAGGAGATAAACTGCTAGTTCTCTGGTGTTTTTAAATGTTAAAAGGAAGAATAATGCAAAGTGAAAAATATGTACAAAATAGCTTTTTTCATATATTGATTATAAAAATGGTGTTAGTTGCACTATATTGTATGTGGAGATTACCATGCTTACACATATCTGTCTGGAGTATCATTTTCTACCTTATCATTTGGAAATTAAGTTTAAAAGGTACACAAGAAAGGAAGGAGGGAGGCAAGAAGAAAGGAGAAAGGAGTGAGAAAGCAGGAAGAAAAGAAGAAAGAAATCTAGCTTTCTTTAGCCCCAAATATAAAAATCTCAAACAGAAGGTCATTTTACATCTATTTTTATTACAACATACATTATTAAATTTTAAACTATCTCATAATATACACAAGTCTAAAGAATCAAGCATGCAGTAATTGATCATTCTTGAATCTGGAGATAAATAGTGTTGTTTATTGATTGCATAACTAATTTAAAGTAAATTGAACACACATCCGTGTTATAGGGGAAAGAAAACTCTTTTTCATTCATCATGAATATTAATAAGGTTAAAATTAATCTTATAATACTACCATTAATAATTCAGTGATCTAAAACTAGGGTTTACTTGAAATCACTTCTTACCATATCCTGCTCTAAAAATGAAGATATACATTAGAAATTCACAAGACTTTGGTCCCTGCCCTTGATCATCCAGAAAATGGGGTTCCTGTGAATGAGGAAACCCATACGTCCAGCCTGGTAGGATACACTCTGAGACAGAACCAAGAGGAAACCCCAAGCCAACATGTCTTACAGCCCTCAAGCTTTCCAGAATATTCTTTCCAGAACACTCTCCAATTCTTTCCAGAACCTTCTCCATGTTTTCAGTCAGAAAGGATAGCTTTTAAATATTCAACCATTGAACAGTGTGCTTTGGAGCTTTTTTGGTCTTTGTTACTTTTTTTTTTTAACTGCAGTGATTCTGGAAGGCAAAGAGCCTAAGTGAAAATGATGTTGTCCAAACTTTAAGGAAGAAATTTCAGTAGAGAGTCACCCACCCTCCAGGTGCCCCTGCTGAGCTCCAGCCCTGGGGACATGGCCCAGGGTGGCAGCCAGCTTGCACTGTCCTACCTGGGCAGGAAGGAGCTGCAGCTTGGGGAGACTGTGTATGCAAACAGAGAGGGCAGCTGTGTGCAGCCCACTCCTTGGGTTGCAGGGTGAGATGTGGTGTGCTGTTCCACAAAGGCCTTTGGGATGAGACACAACTGTCCACAGGCTGTGCTGCCCCCTGTGGACAGGCCCACCTGGGTGAGAAGCAGGGACACCTCCCCCCGCCGAGCTTGCAGGACCTGTTTGCCAGCCAGAGCTTTTGTTAAGGCCCCAGGCTGGGAGAGGAGCTGGCCGTGCTTCCTGGACAGGGCTCCTCCCTCCCTGCAGTTGACATGAACTGCAGTAAGGCATCCCCGTGGTTCCAGTTTGTCCTCTCAGATACAATCTGAGATAGACTCAGAGATGTGGCCATTTATGTTTCCCAAATCCTTGCCTACAGATGTTTACGATAGCCTTTTTCAGTGATCACCCCAAACTGGAAGTACTGCTGAGGCCCCCAGAAGAATAGGCAATAAACTCTGGTACAACTGTGCTGAGCAATACTACTCACCAGTGAACATGAGCGGACTATTGACTCTCATGACTGTGCTGACAGATAACCAGACAGTGATACTGAACAGGAAAAGCCATATCCAAGAGCCTACTTGGTCTCTCACTCTACTAAAAGAGTATTCTCTAGATGTCCAAAGGCAGAAACACAAAGTATCCGAGGCTGCCAGGGGTCCCGCGCAGAGGAGGAAGCAGGAGGAGAGACCTGTGATTTGAGAAGGGCTGCCAGGTCCACACACTGTGTTCATCAGTTTTCCCTAGGCAGAGAAAAGAGTAGGAGCAAGACAGGAAGAGGAGGGCGGGGATTTAGCTCAATGGTTCCAGCGCCTGTCTTGCAAGTTCAAGGGCCGGGGTTCGATCCCCCGCAACCACATACCATACTGGGCATGGAGACTCACGCAATCAGTACCACATACCACAGTGCCAGGCATGGTGGCTCACGCCTGTAATCCCAGCACTCAGGAGGCAGAGGCAGGAGGATTGCTAGGATGTGAGTTTGAGGCTGAGCTCAGGGCCAGCCTGAACTACAAAGTGAGACCCTGTCTCAAAAAAAAAAAAAAGACAGGAATTGGAAGGAGCAGGGTGACACTCTCCTTCAAGGTCCCACCCAAGACGGAAGGAGCAGAATTCCCCAGCACCTCCCAGCAGTGCCACAGGACCTGGGAGGACATGGGCCACCCGCACTGTAGTACATGTACACTGAACAGTCCACGCCAAACCACGACATGGACACTTAAGGCTGAACCAGTGTTCCTTTGGAGTGTCATCAGTGTGACCTTTTGGCAAGGTGTCACCACTGAAGGCCACTGAGGGCAACATAGGGATCTGTATCCTGTTTCCCAATTGTACGTGGATCTACAGTAGTCTCAAAACAAACATTTTAAAACAAAAAGCTCTGCAGTCTAATTTCAGAGACTGCCCCAGGTTTGACTCCATATATAAGTCCATCCCTGGACCCATGATTCTGTGACACTCTACCCAGTGAAAGTGGCATGCATTTGTCTCCGTCTGTGACGCACACTTGGTAGGGAACAGCTAGGACACATGAGCCTTAAGCTCACAGGTACCACTTGGGGCTACTCAGTCCACCCCAGAAGTGCCCCCCATGACAGCTTCGTGGCTGTGAGGAGCCTCCCCTGGGAAGTGAAAGGGCGCTGTGGGCTGCCCGCCCTGTGACCATGCGCGTCAAGGAAACCCCACTGTAGAAGAACCTGTTGCTTCCAAGTTCTGTCTGGCAGGTGCAATCTCTTTAATGAAAAGTGAGACAAAACTCTCCAACTGACTCTCCAATAACTAGTGCAGCTGCCCACTCCCAGAGTGAGCTGTGACCTCATATCTCCTTACCTCCTTCTATAGACCACAAAGAGTAGGAGAGACTTTCCTCAAATGATGCCGGGCCATGGAATGGACCTGTGGACCTTACAAGAAGCTGACAAATGTATTACTGGAGTGTGAAACATTGCATAAGTCAAATAATAATACTTTATGGCAGCAAAACATTATGGTTTTTAACAAAATGGTGATACGGCAGATAGAGCTGCTTTGATCTCTAGCATCTAATACAACCGATACATGCTCGATCATTTATTTTATGTTGTTCTATTTATAAAATGTATTTAAATCTGTATACTTAGTGTTCCTCACATGACAAGAACCAGCATGTATTTTCATAAAAATACCACCCTGATTACCAGCCAAACTGTTCTTTGTCATTTTAGTAAATAGCATCACAGAGCAAATTCAAAGTACTGTGCCTAGTCTGCCTTTGGAACCTACCTTATATCTGTAGGAAATGAAAGTTTAGATTATTACTTAGAATGTTGTCTTCTATCTTCTTTTTTAAGATCTTTTTTGTTCCTTTATTAACATGCGAAGCATTAAAAACAATAGCAAGTCCTTACAAACGCATACCCACACCAACAATTACTCAGAATACATGTTGCCTCATTACTGTACCTTAATACTTTCCTTTTAAATTAAGAGATAATGTGCTCTTATGAAATCTCTTAGGTGGAAATGGCAAATGCTTATTTGCTGTCTTCTGAACAGCGAAGGACAAAAATAAAATGCGCACGACACCTCCTGATGGTATCAGCTATGATATTAGTTTGAACAGATGCCTTTCTTGTGTCGCTCCAATCAGCCTATTTCACAGTCTTGATGCTTTTTATTTAGAGTCAATCACAAAAATAACTCACCACATTCTCTAAGAATATGCTTACAGTGTTGTGTGACTTTTACGTGACAACAGTAATTGAGGTCCTTTGCTACAGGGTTGCTCTGGGGGAACTCACTTGGAGAGAAGCACTTGTCACTCCCAGGAACCCTTGCCCTAACCCTAACCCACCAGTCAGCTGCTCCAAGTAGAAACCAGCCCTGTTCCCAACAACCGCAGCCCTTCCGTGGGAGTTTGGGCTTATAGTGAATACCAACCTCATTATTCTGCCCTTTTGTTCTTCTCTAGAGTGACCACATCTGGCGGAAGAAAGAAAAAATGTAGTTATTGAATCAAACCCAGTGTTTGTGTCTCTTACATTATCGACAGAGTGGTCAAGAAAGGTTCTGGTCGGCCCCATGAACACATGGATATAGAAGGAGCCACATGAAGGTAAGGAGTCTCTGCCATCTTTTCATGCTTTACCTGAAGACAAATGTGTATTCACCTAAACCTTTACCTGCTACTTTAAGGAAGCATGGATATGGGTTTGTGAATGACCAACTTCTGATTTGCCAGGAAGCCCTCATCCTCTAATTTGGTAAATAAAACTAACAGAAGTCAGAATGTATCATCGTTGCTAAACATGGCCTCCAGGAGCCCCCTGACAGAGCCTGACAGAACCCAGGGTAACTCCATGACTGAGTTACCAGACCTGTCCACCCTTTGCACATGAGGACAGAACTCTCCAAGAGCCAGGACCCTGTTTCCACTTAGTTTCTCTTAGGGGCATTTCCAGCTTGAGGGATTGAGCAGGTCTGTGACAGAGACCTCCTCAGGAGCTGCAGTCCGTCACCTTAACAGACCTCCTCAAGGCCACTGTGCACAGTGACAGGCTGCTCCTTCCAAAACTGCAAGTTGTGGCTGAATTTCTTTTATTTGAAAAAGTACTTGTGGTTAAAACACATGTACCATGAAGTTGACCACTTACCCAGTTTTAAGTATACAGCCCATGGTGTAAAACACTGCATGGTTCAGTAATCATCTCCAATTTCCAGAAATCCTCTCATCTTCCATGATCTCCCCTCATCCCCCCGTAGCAGCAATGCTGCCCCACCCCCACCCAGCCCCTGGCTGCCATGCTCTCCCTCCTCACTGTGGGGACTTACCTGCTGACTGGAGCAGAATCAGAGTGTGTTTGCTCTTTGGCAACTGGCTTTGTTCTTCTGGGCACAAGCCTTCAGGGTTTATCCATGTCGTAGTGTGGGCCAGAACGTTCTCCCTCTTTTCAAAGCCCAGTGATTCACTGTACATCAAGGGACACGTGTGTCACTTCCACCTTTTAGTTATTGTGAATAATGCAGCTCTGAAGTTGAGTGGAGAAATACAGGTTTAAATCTTTGCTTTTGGGCCTTGTGAGTATGGACCCCCAAGTAGAATATCCTGCCTTTTCAGTGGCCACAGTGTTTTGCATTCTCACCAATAGTGCCAAAAGGTTTTAATTTTCCCTCATCTAGACGAACACCTGCTGTTTTCTGTGTATGTGTGTATGTGTGTGTGTGTGTGTGTAGCGCCATGTATGTGTGTGTGCATAGTACTATGTATGTATGTAAAAATAGCCATCGTAATAGGTATGAAATGGTTTACTATTGTGATGTTTATTTGTATTTCTCTGAAGATTAGTGATATGTATTTATATTCTTTGTAGAAATGTCTATTTAAGTCCTTTAGCTTCATCAGAATTTTGTTGTTGAGCTGTAGGAATTCTTTATGTATTGTGGCTATGAACCCTCTATCAGATACATGATTTGCAAATATTTTGTTCAGTTTAGTGGTTGGCTTCTAGTCTGTAAATGGTGTCCTCTGACACATTGCAGTTTTTGTTTTCTTTAATTTTTAAGGAGTCCAACTTTTTTTTCTTTTGTTTCCTGTTTTTAGTGTCATATCTAAAAAATTGTCACTTACAGTGTTTTAAAGCTTTTCCTCTACCTTTTCTTCTAAAGATTTTGATGGTTTTATTTCCTATGTTCAAGTCATTGGTCTATCAGGAATTAATTTTAGTGTAGATTAAAGATACAGGTTAAAAGTTGGGTGTTGTGGTGCAAGCCTATAATTCCCACACTTAGGAGACTGAGGCAGGAGGATCGCTGTGAGTTTGAGGCCAGCCTGGGCTACATAGTGAACTTAAGTTCATGTCTACCCAATTCCATTGGTCTATGTATTTGTCTTCTGCTAATGTCACACTGTGTTGATTAGTGTACCTCTGCCATAAGTTTCAACATTAGGAAGTATGAAATCACTAACTTTCCCTTTTGCAATACTGCTACCAGTTTGAGGAGGTCGCAAGATTCCACATGAATTTTAGGATAGTTTTTTCTACTCTACAGGAAAATCACCTTGAAATGTTGATAAGAGTTGCATTGACTCTGTAATTCTTATGTCTTAAGTTTCTTACTCAAGTGGAAATAAAAGTTTTCATTCTAGTAATGGATTTCCATATGTGGTGTGAGTGTAATCTCTCTAGATACTTCCTTTTGTTCGGTTTGAAAAGAAATTCAGATTCTATCAAGTTTTTCTGAGCCTAGTAAGGTGAGCAACAAACACCACTAAGTCTATAAGAGCATTCAACAAAAATTTTTACAAAATCTTCCCCGAGGATGAAGATGTTCTCTTTGCTTTCTTACAACTGCACGTCTTGAATACTCTTCTACAACAGCAGTAGTTCCTTGAGTGGGGAGCCAGTGATGGTGGGAATGTTCCATTAGATCTTTGCCAAAGTGAACCTTCCCTGGCTCCCAGGAGAGACTAGAGATGTCGATGTGTAGGTACTGTGGAGCATCCCCTGAGACCATGGTCACCAGCCACAAAGAGGCTGAGTGTGACTGGTCACCCTCATGGGTCACCTTCCCACTCGACAGAGCCCCACCACAGGCCTTTGTAACTCCCACCGGGAGACCCTGTGCTCAGGGTCAGAGATCAGAGTGGGGAAGGCTGAGTGTGTGCGAGAAACCTGGTATGGAACCGTTAGCGCAGAAAATCCAGCATGCACTGCCCCAGGCCTGGGTACTGTGGCAAGAAGCCAGTCCACAACTAGATAGGGAGGAAGGGAAGCTCCCAACAGGAAGTCCAGGTTCCACACAAACTACTTATTCTAAGTCCCTTTAAATTGCAGCCGTGAACAAACTTCAGAAAAATATGTAAGAGTTAGCCTCAGAAAGGACAGGACAGGAAGCATCAAAGGTGAGGACGCTGCTGCTCCCTGAGCTGGCTCCCGTCCAGGTCTGTGGTGGGAGTGTGTTTAGCACCTTCCTGTCTCCTCATTCTCTCCAGCAGGGTGAACAGGTGCCTGGGGCTCTTCTTGTCTCACCAGATATAAAAGCAAGTGAGACAAGGCCAGGTCCTCACAGAATATGCCAGCGCTGGCACAGAAGGCTTGGCAAGGGCAGGAGGACCCAGAGGTGGGCACCTTCCTTGGTGTCACCTGTCCTATTTCATCCTCTCTCCAGGGACAGGTATGCTTGCTGGCTGCATCAGGAGATGGACCACAACTCACTGCATCCAGAGAGGTCTGTGGGGGCACTGGGGCATACAGAGGGACACAGTGGTACATGGTGCTGGCCCACCCTCCCAGATACAGCACAGGACACAGTGGTCTTCCCTACCAATTTGCATGCCTTTATTTTTTGAAGGAGATAGGATCTTGCTATGTAGTTTAGGGTGGTCTTGAACTCACTGTGTGATCCAGGGTGCCATCAAATTCAAGGAGATCCTCCTGCTTCAGCCTCTCAAGTTTTAGGATTACTGATGTGCACCACTATACCTTGCTTCACATCTCCACTTCAGAAGAACTCTGAGGTTTGTGCTTATTCAAGAAATGAAAGCGCCATAAAACAAGTTTGAGACTAGGGGCATTTTTCTGTCCTTTTTTGTCTCAATTAGCCACCATGATTGCCAAGCCCTGAGCACCTGTGACTCTCCTGCAGCTGGCCTCTAGGAAATCCAATTTCCCCAAATTGGAGCCCAAAGAGAAAATCACATTGTGTGTTCCATTTCCATGCTAAAGACCTCACCAAAAATAAAATCAATATCTGTTTGCCCAAAACTAGCATATGTGGCATCTAAGTAGTGACTGTTTTCAAGAAAAGTGGATCAGTATCCAGAGGGAGAAATCTACTGAAATGGGGCTGGCTCTGTAAATCTGTTCTCTGACCCTCTAGAAAAGTACTCTTCAGAACAGCTGACCATCTCATTAGATTCGGCCCTGCACTTCCCACAACCCTGATCTTTGGGCAAATCCTTCCCAAGTCTTCAGTTTCTTTTTCTATAAAGTGGGGATAAATGGGCTGTGAAAGGTCAAATGCGATACAGTCCGTGAACCCAGCACAGACTGCAAATGATGGGCAAGGGCCTACCCACCAGTGAGTGTCCACAGGCTGCCAGGCCTTTCGGGCTCCACTTCCTCCATTTCATCCTCAAAGCTACTACTTTCCCTATTCGTGTTTCTGCCCATAATTGATAGTAGAGGAAGCTAATGGACAGGGAAGTTAAATATTCTGTCTAACATGATCTGGTTAGTAAGTGGCTCCAACAGTATCCGCCCTGGGCAGACAATCTGGCTTCGACCAACACTGCTGACTACAAAGCCCTTGCCAGCTCCTCAACGCTACCTGCAAAAACATTACACGTTATTATTACTCCTCTCTAATCTTTAATGTTGGCGACTATATTATTTATGTGCATGTAAAACTTGCCATGTTCATACACACAAAGAATTTACAAAACTACTAAGTTGCTGCTAAATCAAATTATTTCACTTACCTGCACAA
Source organism: Petromus typicus (assembly GCA_004026965.1). NCBI lineage: Eukaryota > Metazoa > Chordata > Mammalia > Rodentia > Petromuridae > Petromus > Petromus typicus. The sequence goes on from PVIR01015198.1 coordinate 13,076, forward strand.
TCTTAGCAAACAACACTGAAATGTATTCATTTCATGCATCTTTGCCCCAAAAAGAGCCAAGGAATTGCATGTCAGGCTTTCTCAAAATTATCCTTAAGTTGTACACACATGCTTTTCAGTCTTTTCCATACTAATTCATTTGTATTTCTCTAGTAATAATTTTTATTATTTCATCAACCTCTTATCATGGTGTGTATTAAATGTGATGTCATTAGATATTGTGGTGGGTTAAAAATAACACTGAGCTCTGATTTTTCTGGGATTTAGGTTAGGAAACAGAAGAAACTGCATCTCTCTTGACTTTCATTATTAAAGTCATGGACCACCACTCTTTCAGAAAGTAGGGTACCAGACTGCTGACCCCCATCCTCCTGCAGGGAGCAAGCTGAAAACTGCACATCAGGAACTTTCTTTCCTCCCAGTGGAGGACAATTACCAGCAGCCGGTGGGCGTGTGGATCAAAGTAGAGCTGGGAAGTAGGTGAGGTTGTTGGAGACCATGGCTTACTGGGCAACTCAGACCTAGGGCTCGTCATGTATTGTAGAGGATTTGGATAGCATGGGTCCCCCGCGGGATGGGAGGCAGGAGACCTCCATGGCAGGCTCGCTTCCCTGGCCTGGTGTGCCCAAGGAAATGCGTGAGTCCCTTTGGTGTCACGTCTTGACTGAGCCCATCACAAGTGCTGGAGTCAGGGCCCCAAGGTGCTAGCTCCTCTCCAAATCTGGCCACACGCAGGCTTCTGGCAGTTGCAGACTTCCCATATTCAAACATGAGAACGCAGAGGTCTTTTCTCCACATCCTCCTAGGGTAGAGCTAGGGAACCTCTCAAACTCAAATACAGCACAGGAAGCCCACATTCTGCTGTAGCCACACATTCAAATGCAGATCAAAGGCAGTCTGATCCTGACTGCTTCCGAGCTGATTCGGAAATCGGGTGTGTAGAGTGCACAGGCAGGTCCCTGAGCTGTCCCTGAGACGACTAGTGCCTGTTTGGAACATCATACTGTGCACCATACATTTCTCAAAAGAAGGAAAGCAGAAGTGCTTGTTGAGCAGGGAGCGTGGTCTTTGCCTTGGTGCTAGGCCTGTGCCTTCCGCAGGCCACAGGCTGAGGTCTGTCATACGATATCATGTGCCCGGAGTGCCCCATATCCTGGGAAATGCCCTGGGACACATTTGTAGGGGAAGTTTGTGAGTGCATAAGGACGTGTAGGCTTTGCTGGGAAGCTGAGCCACAGTGGTAAAAGTGGAGGAGAAACTCAATACTTCCTCCTTAATAATAGTCTGCCTCCTATCCTTGCTTCTTAATTTTTGTTTGACAAAAAGATTGTGGGCCATCTTGTTTATACAGATCTACTGTTGTTATTATGTTTGGAGAAGCATTAGCCTACTGAAAGGGCTAGTAACATCTTCTATTTCAGCTCTTCAGCGTTAAACTTCTTTGTCTGCAGATGTCAATAGTTCCCTCTCCATAAAGTTAGATGAATTTGTGTCAGAAAAAAGATAACATGTTGAACTATTAAATTCCCCTTCCAAAAAAAGAGAAACTTGCGATTGTTTTAATATGCTAGGCCTCGCACTATATTTCTCCCAAGGACACTCATGTCTTTTGATATAGAACTTTTATTCTCACTCTTAAAAGAGAATTTTCATTTAGCCACATTCCCTGGAAGGTTCTAGAATGACCTTTGGAGGTACACAGTTGGGGAGATTATCCTTAGGGGTCCTCTTTTCACAGCCTTTCAGATGCATTCTGTCGTGACCAGGATAAAAATCATGCTAACCTTATCAGTCTCATGGGGTGCTTCCACAAATGTGAAACCTCAGTCAGATTTGTAGCTGAGAATGAAATTTGCTAAAGCATAATGAGCAACTATTTAAGTCATGAAAGGTGTGTTTGAGGTAGATCACGTGGTAGTGGAATGATAGAATTTTCCCTACTCACACCACTTTCCAGATGGAGGGAAAGATGCCGGTCTTGCTATGGGCTGCCTCTATACCACACTAATCAACTAACATGAGGTGGCCTCACAGGATACAACAGAAGTGGGTAGCTTTAGATGCTTAACTAACAAAATAAGTGTAACAAAATTTAACTAGAAATAGGTAGAGCGTATGGGAAGATATTCCAGAGTAAATGAGTCTCAGAGATCCCAGCAGCCTGACCGTGCTCCAGGTGCCTCCCTGTCACTGGTGGCCATCAGGCAGGTGACAGTGGCCATGTGGAGGAGTGGCAGTCATTGTTAGCAGTGTGACTGCATCTTGGCAAGGGTGTGCCTAGGGCTAGTCATTCCACTTCCAACTGCTGTGTGCACATAGCCACACCCTCAGGACAGGGTGTGAGGGTACTGATGCCCAGCAGAACCTCAGGAAACACCTGGCATCCCAGCCCCAGACCTGTGCCCTGCCATCTGTGCCCTATGCCAGCCACTTGGCCTCCAGGTACCTTGGTTTCCTCTTCTATATGCCATGGATAATCTTTACATTTATACATTTAGGACTGAATATATTTAAGTGGCATCTGTCACATAATAAGTGTTATAGCACTGTGGCTATTCTTGTAATGTTCATTATCATCTGATCCATAAGAGCAGGATTTTGTAAGCAACATCTTCATCTCTAAGTGGTTAGTTAAATAAATGATGCAGAATTCAAGTCCTGACATACTGTATTTCCTTTTGGAGGCAGTTACATGAACCTAACCTATCATGAGATATATTGTAAAGTAAAACATTGCAGAGTAGAAGAGTAGGGGGCTATCAGCATGCATTTTAAGGTGTGTCCTCTTTTTTCTGGGTCATCCTGCAGGGGATCTGTCTGGGAAGAGGGAGCTAGTTGCATACCTCACGTGCATTTGTGAAGGGCATGGAGAGGGAATCTTCCACAAGCTTGAGCAAAAGCCCTGGGGCAGAAAGGCACAGTTCCCACCTGAGACAAAGGCAGTCTAATTTCTGAGACATGCCTAGATCTTTCTGCAAGCAGGGGACAAGACAATTGCAGCCATTAGTTATAGAAACTTGTTTAAAATGTTCTGCTCACCTTCTTAGGAAAAATTTTTAAGATATATGGAGGGGCAGGGTGGTCTCTACCCACAGGATGGAGAGCTATTCATTTTATTTCTCCATTGTTTCATGAGCAGGTGAGTGGTTTTGCTGGTGATCTGCAATTACTCAAAGTCCTTGTCCCCTGGCATGTCCCCTGCATGGCTCTGTGGGGACACCCTCCCAGGGATTCTCCCACAGGCCTCTGCATTAGGCCCTGGGGCTGGGGGAGGCAGCTAAACCCAGCACAGCACAGCGTCTGCCTGCTGGAAGCCTGCCCCAGAAACTGCACCATCCGCGGTGACGGATGGGCTCATCTCCTGCCGTTTCATGGGAGATTTACATGCATAATTCTCATTAGTGCTAATGGGAGTTTCTTGCATAAATCTTACATGCAGGAAGGTAAGCAGAGAAAGCGATTTTCTTTATTCTTCCTAGGTCTTCCTGCTTGAGCCTTGTCCCTGCAGTCTAGGGCTAGCCTCGTGTGTCATCAAGCACCTTGCTCTTAAACTTCTCTCTCTCTTCATTTACATGGAAATGGACCCTAAACAGAGTTCTAAACTCACATGTGGAAACACCTCCTACTTGGGCTATCATCCTTGCAAGCACAGATATCCAATTAGTGCAACCGATCCAACACATTTCCCTGTGTCAGTTGTACCTGCTGTGAATGTCATTCTGTTCGGTGATAATAGGGTTTGCATCCCAAAATAGAGGTGGGGGAGAGGATGGGAACACAGAGTCCTTGTTGTGAGCTGAATTATTTTTAAAATGACTACAGATACTGGTCCTTTTAAAGTGAGAGGCTAAAGTGGAACCAGGACTGGGTTTAGGAGCAGGAAGGTTGGATGTGCTCCTGCCACCCCTTCCCCAGCCTCTTGAGAGTGTGACCACTTATAATCCTAGTGCCAGTGTTCAGGAGACTACATTGGTTCTGCAGGAGATGCTGAGATGATAAATACAGGAAATGTCTCTGTGGGTCTAAGATGGGCTGCAGCCCTTGTAAAGTCTATTGGAGAGTTTTGTGTTGTTATTTTGTATGCGTGTCACCTCCCTGTTATTCGTATCACAATCAGAGCTTTTGACCATCTGTGGTTGCAAGTGGGGAGGGGTTGGCGGGGGAACTTGACTGTATTTGCACTGGCAACACTGGACATTTGTACTGCTGATAAACTGTATCATGACCTCAGGTACACAGTGACTTCCATCCAGACTGAGAGCAAAGAGTGTGTTGTACACGATCTTAACATAAGCTGTGATAAAAACAGATAGGTGGATGTTAACACTGGATGCCGTCCTGTGTTTTTTTGCATTATGCAGCTGGATATGGTTGCCATGGTAACAAATCAGCACTTGCCTGAGTGTGGATTAGTCAGCCTTGACAAATACCTACCAAGTAAAGGAGGAGAAGTTTGTCTTGGCTCATGGTTTCAGAGGTTCCAGTCCATGGGGAGCTGGCTGCACTGCTTGCCAGTCTATGGCCAGGCAGAAGCATCCTGGTGGAAGGATGTGGTTCGAAAAAGCATGACCATGTGGTGGGCACTAAAATGGTATTATCACTTCCCCATGAACCCATCAACCGGCAGTCCAGCCTGTAGCACATGGGTTCCGGGGGACATTTCAAATGCAAACCACAAGAGAGTCAGACAAGATGGTATTAGAAAATGTATGTATATTAAGAGAACAAAAAAGAAAACAGAACAGTCACTTCTGAATTTCATCCAGAAAGCCAAATACTTCAATTAAAAAGGAACCTCTGAGCTTTTATCCTTATTAATCCTTCCCCTAAAAATCAGCATCGACCTGTATGCACTAAAATAGTTTTCTTTTTAAAGTGTCTTTCTCTTTAATCAGTCATCTTTAAACAGTCATTCTTCTTTGGTCAAAATCTGGCCTGCTCTCTGCCAGAGATGAATTGCAGATCTGCATTCCCTGTTGTCAATGGACAGTTTGGTCAGCTGTGTACACCACGTGCACGCCCCTGCCCCACACCTAACGAGCATCCGGGCGCCTGCTGGGTGCAGGACCCGCTCCAGGTACTGTTGATAGGCAGGGAGCACAACACAGGTGTCCCCTGAGCCTCCCTGCAGCGAGCATGGAGAGGCAAGGACAGGTACACATGGAGAGCACCAGGTGGGGACAAGGGCAGGGGACACTGAGCCCACAGCTCTGCAGCCAGCAGGGGAGAAGGGACAGGGAAGGAGAAGGCTGCAAGAGTCGCCTTGTGCCTTTGAATGTGGAGCAGACACCTTGTCTCACTTAATCCTCATTTCAAGCATGTATGAATGGTGACAGCTACTCTTTCCACTTCAGACATGAGAGCTGCAGAGTACAGAGACCAGATGTCCTTCTCAAGGACACCACTTGGATTTAGGAAGAGCCCTCAGACTGTCACTGCTGTCCCGTATGGCTCTGTAGAATGACCCAGGGGAGAAGGGACAGAGAAGGATGAGGACAGCGAAGGGAGGCAGCCGTGCTCGGTATAGAGAAGGTGCTGACCATGCTGAGAAGCAGGGGCAGTTCACTTGAGGTGGGGACAAACAGGAGGGAATGTCACTTAGGAAGTTCTCTTCTGATCTGTTCCCTTCCCTGATGTCATCACTGGAGGAGGGATGGGAGGGAGGACAGGGAGGAAGATGGACATGTCAGGTCACCAGGAGGCCTCGTGGCCCACCAGAGGCCGTACACTGCTGTGAGGTCACAGCTAGCTGCAGACACAGGGCAAAGCCAACAAGGATTCTGACGCTTCTGCAGGGAGCAACTCAACATGAGAGGGCCCAAGGGCAGCCACGGGGTGGAGTGCTCGTGACCCTGGGGAGGTCATGACCCAGTAAAGAAGCAGTTTGAGGATTATAAGGGTCAGCAGAGGATCACCGGAGTCCTTGAGTGACACACTGGCCCCACAGTGGTTGCTTAGAGGATTGCTGGAGCCACCCCTGGGAGGGAGGACACCGGCAAATAGGAGTGAGGTCACATGGAAGTATATGAGTCTACAGTGAAGAGAGGGTGGTAGTCATGTGGCCAGGGTCTCAGCATGGCCAGGACAAGCAGCAAATAAGCAGTGGAGGATCGAGGGCCCTGGCTTGGGAAGCACCACTAACTTGGTGTAAACATCATTGGGAGCACTCTGGGGACAGTCACCATGAACAGGGAGCTGATATCAAGGACAGAAAGTGGGTGCCTGCTTTTGGGCCGCACCAGGAACACCGGAGTGTCTTGGAGGAGTGAGGCTACAAACTGGAGAGTTTTAGAGAAACGAGGAGCGTGGTGCAGGAGCAAGGTGTCACAACAGCCCCTCCCCCTAGGGGCTGCAGAAACAGTCAGAATGGCCTTGCTCGCAATGGGCCGGGAAGACCAGGCACAAGGACAGCACACAGGACCCGACAAGTGCAGATTTCAAGAGCACCAAGTAAAGTTCTAGCGAAGAGAAACAAGAGTGAGAGTCCGGTTGGAGACATAAAAGCTGCCGGGCGCTGACCTGACAGCTCCAAGCGGGGGCAAACGAAGGGCAGGGGCAGGCCGCTGGCCTCAAGACGAGCAAGCCCTGGGCAGGAGCAACCTGCCTTGTCGTTGCTCGGCCTCTTTTAATTTCTGCCAATGGTAACAATCGATAAGAAAGTAACAAGCAATTTCACAGGATTTCTGTTGTAATTTAGCACTAATTAAAGGCCATATATTAGTACAAGGCTTCTGGAAAATAAATGGATTAGTGTGACTAAATTTATTATTTGCAGCACTGGGACTCTTGAGTACAGAAATAATATTCAGAACATAATCTGTATCACTCACACTGTGTTTAAACTGTCTGCCGACTTCACCATGCTGCAGAGGCTGGTGTGGGGACTCAACACTGCCACTGTCTTGAAAACAAAACTCCACCAATGCAGGGACCTGGGCAGGAGTCATTTGAGAAGATGGCTAACGGTGGAGAGAAGCCCCACAAGTCAGTTTCCTTGAGAGGGTTTAATACATTCACGACACAAGCCAGCTGGAAGTGGGAACAGTTTGACAGCTAGAGAATTTTGTGCTCAAAGGTCCTGTCTGGGGTGGTTAAAGTAGGAGGATCTGGGCACAAGGCACCTGCAGGCGTCTGACTGTGCCCCATCTGCTGCTCTGCTTGACAGCGGTACCAGGAGCTTCTCTTGTCCCTGAAAATCCTGCAGGAAGCAGCAACGTGTGCCTGGGGAGTGAGTGACAGTGAGGGAGGGAGATCCAAAAACACTGTCTGCCCGAGAGCACTGGTTGGGGACACAGCAGGGATGGCCCTGAGGTTTAGGAATTTGATCAAAGACAAAAGATAGTTCAGTGAGACAATGAGTAAGGATAGCACCGTTCTGTTCACAGTCAACTGACTTCCAAAGCCTGCAGCAGTTCTCTGAGGCGGCCATGCAGCTGGGATCCCACAGGGAGACACCCTTCCTTAAGGCCTGAACTCCAGGAGGGGCCATGGCAGGGAAGAGCAGGCTTCCTGCTGCAAGAAAGATCTAAGCTGGATTTTCAGGTGATCTTCAGAAATCCCAAAGATGGCAATATATAGTCTTCATCGGTTTCCCCAGACAGCAAATCGATGCCACACAATCCAGTTCTCACCTGTCTTTAAAGTTTCCAGTTGGTTCAAAATATCAAGTTGTCAGAAACAGAGTTATTAATGCACGATTAATGCAGTATATATCCACCCAGCATGTGAAACTTTTGTCGGACAAAACCTCAGGTAGTTCGCGAATTTAAATAACTATTTTGTAAGCAAACAGTTTTCTAAGAAAGACAGTATGATAAAAACCTATGCTATTCTTCACCATGACTTTTTGCCTTACTTGACTGTTTCTATTTTTTCTTTTTCTAAGCATATTGGTTGCTATGGAGATGGTGTCAGCATTGGTAATCCCCCAAATGCAATAGAAATAAGTTAATCACTGATGGGTTTTTGGCCTGAAATTAATGTAAGGATAGGTAAAACAAAGGAAGATAGCCATTCCCTAAAATAAAATACTCAGATTTTTCAGTAATTTCCCCCTAAATAACTAGCCTGAAACAATGATTTATTCTTCAGGAATTGACAGAAAATAAAATACCAATACTTATTCTGAAATATCCATTTCTAACTTTCCCTGAAAAGAGGCCAAGTGATTCTTTATTTATAAAATCGTATTAATTCTCATCCAGAAAATATGGATTAAAAATTCATTTATCTGTTTAGGACTTTTGTATCCTCTTTATTCAATTTTGATAGGTCACATATATCTAGAAATGTACCCACTTTTTCTAGATTTTTTTCATTTATTGGAATATAACTTTTCAAAATAGCTCTTAAATGATCCTCTGGATTTCAGTAGTATCTGTAATAATAAAAAATACATTTTTATATCTTAATTTTATTGATTTGCATCTTCTATTTATTTGTATCATTAATTTCAGCTTGGATGTCTATTATTTCCTTCTTTCCACTGGATTTGGATTTGGTTTGCTCTTGTTTGACTAATACCTTATGACATATCATTTGATTATTTATTTGAGAGCACCCTGATTTTCTAATATGGGCACTCATAGCTATAAACTTTCCTCTTGTGTTAGTTACTTTTCTCTCAATGCTGAGGAAAAATACCCAACACCCAAACTTCAACGGGGAAAGGTTTATTTGGCTTATAGTCTCTAGAGAATTCAGTCCATAATCAGCTCACTCCAAGGTAGGGTGGCAGAGGAACAGTCACAGCACTGGATGAGAGCAAAGGCAACAAGAGGGTTTAACAGTGTTTTTCTGCCCCTTTTATCTTCTTCAGACTACCAGAATTAAAGCATTGGCAAACCAATCATTCATGTGTAGTGGTTTAATAATTACATGCCTTTAATCCAAGCATTATACATCTTAGATTCAACCACCTCCAAAATAGAGCCACCTCACTCATATGAAGCTTTTGGGACATCTAAACACAAGCCATAACACCTCATAAGACCCATGATTGTGTCCCCCAACTTCTGGTATGTTGTGTTTCCACTTTCATTTTGTTATAGAAATTTTTAAATCTTCTGTCTCAGATTTCTTCAATGACATACTGATTCTTCAAAAGTACATTGTTTAATTGCCATGTGTTTGTATACTTTCTGTGGTTTCTATTGTTTTTGATTTCTAGTTAATTTGTATTATAATCTGGTAAAATGCATAGATTAGGTCGATTTTCTTGTATGTGTTAGCACTTGTTTGCAAGGTTTTGTCTTTTTTTTTTTTTTTAGCTAAATCCCTGAACCTGTTAACACTTTCTTTGTGACCTAACAGTCTGTTTTAGAGAAAGTTCCATGAACTGCTGAAATTTATGGGTATGCCACTGTGGTTGAATGGAACATTGTTTGTTTATTTGTTTAGTCTTTTATAGTAACTTATACAGTAACTTTTGTTGCTTTACTGGCTTGGATGTGAAGTTACTCTGTTGGATATAAGCGTATCTACTTCTGCTTATTTTCAGATTTTAGTTGGATAGGGAATCATTTTCAGTCCTTTCAACCTGTGCATGTCTTTGTGGGCGAGATATATATTCAAAATCTATTTGGATTTTACTTCTTTGTCATATTTGTCAGTTTATGTCTCTAAGTTGTGTAACTGAGAACATTTCCTTTCAGGGTTATGATTGAAAGGTATGTACTAATGCCTGTCATTATGTTATTTGGTTCTTTCCTAACTCTCTTTAGTTTTTCTGCTCTTATTCTAGGTGTAGAATTCTTTTATGAATCCTTTGTAATTCTGGCTTACTGGTCATAATTCCTTTAGTTTCTGCTTACCTTGGAAGTTCTTTACATTTCATTCAATCTGAAGAATAGCTTAACTGGCTAATCTAGGTTAGCAGTTATTTTCTTTCAGAGATTAAAATACATCATTCCAGCTCCTCTGGTCTTTAGAGTTCCTGCATAGAAATCTGCATATATCCTGATGGGGCTACCATTATAAACAACTTGACATCTCTCTCTTGCAACTTTAATATTCTCTGTTCTGAATTTTTGTCAACTTAATTACAAGATCTCATGGAAAGGTTTTTTGAAGGTCATGTCTGCTTGGGGCTCTTATGGCCTCAAGTATCTGAATGTTCACAATATTTTGTAAATTTTATGCTATTATTTCACTGAGTATATTCTCTATGAAATTAGCTTATATTTCAGACTTCTTCAAGACCTGTCAATTTTTTTTTTTTGGCGGGGGGGGGGTTGTCTGTTTTTCTCATTGATTGGTTGGTTGGTTGGTTGGAGTTTTTTCTGTCAGTCTGAGGGATCAAACTCAAACCCTTACGCTTGCAAGGTAGGCATGGTACCACTGAGTTAAATCCCCAGTCTCAATGCCTGCAAGTTTTAAGTGTGATCCTTTAACAGAGTTGTGGGTTGTTTTCCTCCTTGTTACCACTTCAGTGTTCCATTCACTTTGTCTTCAAGTCCTGGTATTCTTTCTTCCCTTCTGTCTACCCTACTGAAATTTTATTTGGCATATTGAGCTATTAATTTCTAATATTTCTGCTCATTTTTTCAGAATTCTTTTTTACTAAAATGTTTTTAAAATCCTATATTGCTTTTCTTCTTTCATCCAGGTGTTCTTTTGTATCCTCTTTGAGTTTATTGACCACTTTTATAATCCTTCTTTTGAATTCTGACCATTATTTTATCCTCTTTGTTATTGTCGGGACCTATTACTATAGAAATATTAACTTTTGAAGAGATTGTATTGCCTTTTCTCTTGCAGTATATGCACATATTCAGAATGATTTTATTTGCACTTTTTTGTGAAATCCTCAGTGAGTAACTTCTCTCACTAGTCAATTCTGTGGTATCAGGCTGTTGTCTAGTTTGCTTGAGTTTACTTCCAAGAGGATTTCACTGTGTAGTGTAGTTTTACCATGGCTTTTTTGTCTGTGAACTGACACAGTTTACTGTGTCAGAGCCTTGGTGGCTTATTTTCTCTGGAAGTCCCATAAGAGAGAGGTCCCTCTGGTATCAAATCATACATGATTTAAACAGCAGAGTATTGGGATGCCCCGTCATGGGTACTTCTCTGATTTTGTCAGTATGTATGGTCTCAAAACTCATGGATGTGACTGATGCTGGGTTAGTATAGAAGTGTAATGTCTGCAAAATGAGTGTTACTTCTCTCTGCTGTTGCTATAGAAACAAATGAGTCCAGTCATTGGCTGGGGCTTGGATTTCCCTTGTAGTTCAGGTAGAAGTATCCACCAAAGTTCACGTGGGACCAGCCATGACTGAAGTTAGGAGCAGTTTCTCTTGGCAAGGTTTGGATGTGGCTCAGTGGCACAGCTCTCACCCCTGTGCTGCCCTGCTCAATCCATCCCAGCTCTAAAGGAAGACAGCAGACAGCAGTGACAGCCCCTGCAAGTGAACATCCCCAATCTAGCAGTGCAGGATAAGCCAAATAGGAAATCCATCGACATAGCACCCATAGCCATCAGAAGACAAGGAGGCAAGAATGGCACTCAATATGCTAACGAGTGAGAGATTGATAAAACAAAGCCTCACAAAATGAATAATCAACAAAAAGTGATGTAAAAAAAGAAAAGAAGAAAGATGTAAAAAAAAAAAAAAAAGGACCAATTAGGGGTAAAAGAGGATGCAGCCTAAAACCCAATTGAAGAAGGGAGAAAAGTGGAAAGTAAATGAAGGAAAAATAGTGAGAACTACAAAATAAAAGAAAAATGTAGATGATTGAAAATTGGATATACAAAGAACAGGAGGTGAGAAAAAGAATAAAAAGAAACTAAAAGAAAAACATGGTCCAAAATTCCTATGGCTGAGGGATTAGAGTTGGAGGACCAGCCCCAGCCAAGTGTGTGGGTGGATCAGGGAAAGAGGCTGCAGGCTGATTGCTTCTTCTGGGTTTTGTCAGAATATTCAGGGCATTTTTCAGGCCTCAGCACATGGCTCCTCACTGGGTAAGATGCAAACTTGTTGACTGCTCCCCTCGGGGTGTGCTCTTGGGAGGACATCCCTGTGCGACAGCTCAAGCATAGGGGCAATGGGGCCCTTGTCTGCAAACCAGCCTCAGAGGTGTCTGCAGTACACATTCATCCCACCCCTCATCTGGTCCTCAGCGCATGACCAGTGACTGAATGAGCCCTTCTTGAAGGTCCACACTCTGGGAAGCCGCTGGTCCATACAGGCTAGCACCCAGCCTCTCCCCGGGACTTGGGTCTGCAGGCCTTGATGAAGCCTGTGTCCACACTGTGCTCACCCACCTCAGCACCTGTGTCTTGGTGTGTTGTGGACCATCGTAAACATGTGAATCCTCAGCCCAGGGGAGTCTAAATAGTGCGCCCACGTAGCATGGGAAGCATCAGTGAAGCCACCAGGTTCTGCCTGGAGAGGTGGCCATGAGGCCAAAGCTCTGTTCCATGCCTCTGAGGGGCTCACCGCTCCGAAGCACCTGCCTTCACTCCCGGGTACCCAGGGCTCAGCTGCCCGCACTGCCCACCCCTCTCCAGTGCAGCCATTCTCCCTGTGGCTCGAACTGCCCCAGGCTTCTGTTCCACAGTCGCCTCAGCCAGCACTGTGTCCTGTAGCCTTCTCCTGCTCAGTCAGTGTCCCAGGACATCCAGCGAGATCCCTAATTGTGATCACTCCAAGCCTCCACTTCCTCTGGGGATGACCCCAATAATAGGACCCTCACAAGCTGGCTCCTGATTGCACTGTCTGAGTGCTTACATAGTGCACTGTCAGCTGGTGTGGGTCGAGTCACTCTCAGACCAAATCGCCCAGCTTGGCTAAAAGTTTGTATGGACCTTGGTTTCCCCCACAGATGGGACCGCCAGCCAGCGGCTTGTGGTCCCCAAGGCTGCATGCACAGACCACTTACTTACCTCATGCTCCTGGTGTCCCATTCCCTGGGCCGGCTAGCAAGCAGGGGTGGGAGCTGTGAACACCTCCCTGGCCTTTTCATCTTTGTTCTTACTGATTGCCGCGCTGGGCAGATCTCCCTTCATCTTTCTCTGGGTCCCAGAACCCTTCTCACTTCCGCTGAATAGAAATAGTTTATCTAAAGTTGGGCTGATTCTTGTCAATCACAGAGGCCCTCAAAGGTTACTTACAGTCCCTGCTTATTTCTTTCTGCTTATTTCTCACCAATATATCCCCATACTGACCTCTCTTTGTAAGAGTGACTAAGAATAGTCACAGCCTAAGAAAGCAAGTTGCAGGAAAGGTATCTCCTGTCTAGAAAACAACTGGGATATTCCATGGGAATGTGATCAAACCAATCTGGCGCCCTGACATAGAGGAGCAGGCAGGGAAAACAGAGCCAGTAGAGGGACACCAGAGAGTGTGCGTGGACGAACCAGTGAGGGGTTCTCAAAGGCCGGCAGTGACAGAGACAGACAAGGAACCAGTGAGAAAGCCAGATACCTGGCTTGATAGCATGTCTGATGGTGCCACCGATCAGTAATGAAGGTTAGGACAAGTTCGCCACAGACAAAGTGAGAGTCTCCTCCACCAAACACAAACTTCAGTATTACATCATTAATCATAGATTAAAAAGGCATCACAAAATTCTGACTATAGAATTCAGTTGTAATAAAAATGACAGGTAATAAAAAGGGTACACGCTCTTCTAAAGTAAATGTAACACAGTGCAGGTCATTGTAATATTCCCATAAGAGTTGGACATGTTATGAAACAGTATTAATTCAGTGAACATAGCAGCATCCTCCTACTCCCTTTTCTCAGTGAGTGCTGACCCTCAGTGTTCATATGAATGCTGTGTGTGATGCAGAGTTCACTAAGGCACAGTACCTTCTCTCCAGGAAGCAGCACAATGTGAGACAAACACAAATTAAGTGTTGTTTAGGGATGTCGGGAATCAGCTGGAGGTGGAAAGAAGTCGGGTGAAGTGGAGCTCAGCCACGTCGATATTATTTGTAATCACTTGAACCCAGTTTCTTTTCATTCTACACAAGCGAACCATCACTGTAACTGGAGGGAGAGGTACTTTCAACCCTAAATTTCAGGAAGGACATGTTATCTGGGTGCCGTACCAGGTGACAGAGACTCAGTGGGGAACAACATGAATGTAGTCCCAGTTGCCATGGAACTTAGAGTCTAGAGGGGCAGATGGGAGAAACCAAGAAATGCACACAAAAGACAATGGCAGATTGCAAAAAGTTTGAGGAGCAAAGTGCAGGTTGAGAAAAACCCTAGCAATAGCAGATCCAGTCTTAGTGAGGTAACATGGAAGTGCTTCTCCGGGGAACACAGCAGGTGGGCCGAGGTTTAAAGAAGTTTGCTTGAAGTAACATAGTGGGAAAGTAGGTCATGGTGGAAGAGAAGAAATTGGAAAGATTCTGAGACCATACTAGGTGAGGAACTTTTGCTGGAGTTCAGTGGATCCAGGGTCCCAGGGTACAAAATAAGAACAGACAAAGTCCATGCAGAAATCTGTAATAGAGAGCAGTTCTACATTTATTTCAAGTACACTGGAAAGCACTGATAGGTTTTGAAACAAGAGAACGCCTCAATCATATTTAATCATCATCTTAAAACTTGTTAAGGCCTAGAAGGAAAATGGAGAAACCAACAAGATGTGGCTTCATTGGTCAGGTGAATTTGGACTGAAGGGATTGTACTGAAAAAGAAAAGATTCAAGATTATGTTAGAATTGGGGCCAGGAATTTAGCTCAGATGGTACCGTGCCTACCTTGGAAGCACAAGAACCTGAGTTTGGTCCCCCGTACTACAAAAAAAGGGGGAGAGATTATATTAGAATTAAGATCATAAAGACATGTTGACTTGAAGGACTAAGAGGAGGGAAGAGTTGAGGTAGCTCCTGTCTCTGACATGAACAGCAGTTCAGAGGGGACCCTGTAGCCTGGACAAAGACATTGGCAGGAAGCAATTGTGGCCCTAGTGGGGAGAGCCCCTCCTTAGATTTGGGTATTCAGAGATGCCAAGTATACTGGACCTGGCTTTCAGGATATCCCTTACCATTTGGACCTTACTTTCAGAATACACCGAATAACTAAGTTGATACCACCATTCTCTCCTGAGCCCTTTCTGCCTAGTAGCCATATGATTTCTGGAAATGCAATAAATAAAACTATAATCAACAAGAACTTGAGGAGAGACATTAAATTACTCTTATGCAGTTATTAAGCACCTGAGGGAAGCATCTCTGCTCCAGAACCAGGGCTGTTGGCTCCCAGCCCTGTGTGCCCTCCCCACCTGGGTTCTGTCGAAGCCAGCACATGGATTTGTCAGGGTTCAACTGACCCTTTGTGGCGTGCCCATCCCTACTGCCATGGCTGGCCAAGGACTGAAATGTGAATGAGACCTCTTAGTGTGTGGTCTCAGCCTTCCTGACAGCGCTCTCACAGGAGGGTCTCCCAGCCAGAGGTGTCCTCCACAGGGGCTGCTGGGACAGCACAGGGCCCTTTACCTATTTGTGAGTTGGGACAAAGGAGCTGTGTGAGTCATCTTCCCAAGAGTTTACTAGAACCCTCCTCAGTCCTAAACATTTCTATTAGAATATAAAGACTTAAATTCAAATTTCTTCAGAAATAGGAGACTTAGCATTGCTTTAAAATGCTCATTCCTAGGGTCACCTCCAAATACTGACAAATCCGACCATTTTCATGGTGACTGGAGGACACTCATTCTCTTCTAAATCCTGTCTGTGTCTCATGTGTAGTTATTAAGCACCTGAGGGAAGGATCTGCTCCAGAACCAGGGCTGTTGGACATGTTATGAAACAATATTAATCAGTGATGGGACCCAGCAAGGGGACAGACGGGAACCTCTCTCCTCCTAGAATCTGTGCAGCTGATTTCCCTGGAGGACCATGGATATGTCACCTTCTCTCTCCAGTCCTCCCTTTTTTCTCTCAGTGTAAAAACAGGTGGTTCAGGGGAGCCACTTTCCTCTCCCACGCGCTCGCTTCTCCCATGTTGGCTGACTGTGCATCTCTATGTTACACCAGCTGTGGGTTCATGAAGACATTGGACAGTCCTAAAGGTCTTCACTAGGCTCCCAAAGCTCCATGATATTGACATGCCATATTTCTAAATTTGTGGAAAAAGAAACATTCATTTCTGAAGCCCAGGGTCGTTTTGTTGGAAATTATAAAACATGCTATTTCTTAGAGCTAGAGATGAAAGGCACACCATTCCAGAAAGTTCTACCAAAAGAGAGCAGTCTATAAATTAAACATGCCCATCAGTACCACTAAGCCAGGTAACTCTAACCTACACTGACCCAGCCCTACTGAAACCCAGTACCCTGGGGTGGGTGTGATGCTGGGGGGCCACTGCACCCCTGGTGGTCTGGGACCTGAGTTTTCCCTGTCAATTTTCTATTTCCTGCTGAGGCCACGTCCATATTTGCCATGATCAGGCATGCAATTGGTTTGTGTAGATATTTATTTTGTTTCACATTATCTTTTTTTGGATTTTGAGTTTGAGTATAGGTCACATTACCTTTTTCAAAACTTTATCCACTGAGCAGGTTTAGAAGCTGGGTGATTTGAAAGTTATATGGAAATGTATGGAAATGAGTACACTAATGTCCCTGAGCCCTTCACCCAGCACACTGCTGAGCATGTGGGTTGTCACCCTGTCACATACGGGTCTGTCCACCAGGAGCTGGTGACTGCGCACAGATTCACTCCCCTGCTGATCATTTTTCTCAAGGGTCTCAAAATTCTCCCGTGTCCTTCCTGCTGATGAGAAAGTCACACTGGGGTCTCCCGACCTGTGCCTTTCCCTCTAGGTTCTGACACGGCTGGTTGTGAAGCTCATTTCCATCCCTGTGTCCTTGCCCATCCTCTGTGCAGAATGTCATGCTAGTGGCACAGTCAGGAACCAGCTGAAGTCCTGCCAACAGAGCCCCACCCCCACTCCTTCCAGAGCCTTCTGAGCTCAGCATCCTTCATGCTGGGTTCACACACAAGGTTTCAAAAACAAGCATGCCCTCTGGGACTAGATGGTGGTGCTCAAGGCAAACAGACCGAGTGCAGGCAGCTAAGACAGAGCCAGACTCGGTCTGTGCACAGGGACGAGAACCTGGCCACAAGACGCAAGTCACCTCTGCTCAAAGACTGAGAAGGATCCAAACCTTGAAACTGGTTGGAAATAGGAAGGAAACTAGGTGTGGTGGCTCATGGACTCCTAGCCCTGCGGGAAGCTGGGACAGCCTGGGCCACTTAGTCAGACCCTGTCTCAAGAAAGCTGGGTTCAATCCCCAGTACTGTAGGAAGGAGAAAATGAGGGAAGGGAGAAAGGAAAAGAAGATAAAAGAAAATGGAAAGGAGAAAAGGAAGGGTCAAAGATGACCTTTTTGGGTTTCAAAAAATAGTGACCCAAAAAGTAAGCATGACATCGACAAAAGTAGGGAGTGAGACTTGGTGACTTGGTTGGTTGACTGAGAAAGGACCCAGGTGTGAGGCCCCACTGAAGTCCAGTGGGGAGCGTGGACTGACATTTGAAGTTTGAGGTAGATGTGTTAATGAAGAAAAACCAGACTTAAAGCTAGAGCTTTTTTGAGTTTAATTAGACAGGAAAGTTAAATTCATGCCGTAAATAAAATTGCCAAGGATGAAAGTGACGATTCTGAAGAGAATTTTTGGAACATCTTAATTTGGAGAGGAGGAGGGTGACAGTGATGGGGAGAATCGTCAGAGACAGAGAAGGACAGAAAGTAAAGACCAGTGGAAGGATCAAGCCGATCAAATACCACAGGAAGAACAAAGCAGAACAAGAATGCTCCTGGGTTTGGTAGATTTGGGTGACTTTTGAGAAAATAATTTTAGTAAGAGTAGTGGCAGAAGGTAGATAAAATATGTTAATTTTTAGATTATAGTCATGATAAAAAAAATTTCAGAATTATTTGAAATTGGCATTTGTTTTCAGGGAAGTATTTTAAAATCCATTTAAAATGTCTTCTCAGCAGAGAATCCAAGTTTTTCAGATATAAAGAAAGCAAGCTGACAAAATAATTCTGCCCTGAATTTTTGTTTTAATCAAGGGGGCTTTAAAATTAGTTCTTTTTAAAGGTTTTGAATGCCACAAGTACTATGTAATCTTATCACTGCTGTATAACCGTCCCCAAAGGATAATCTCTCTTCAGGAGAAGCTTCCTGTCGACCTTAATCTTTGGGGTGACAGTGAGTTAACAGGGTATAGACTCTCCTTATCAAAGGTTCACATAGGTGGTCCAAGCCCTGACCTTAGGAAAGGGAGAACTCAGGCTGGGGCACAGACTCATCCACAGCTTCTCAGCTTCCTTATCATCCTGACACCAGGCCATGAAAAAGCAAGAATGGCACATGGTACCAAGCACCTTCCTAGCAGAGCCTCTTGGAGAGCAGGCGGTGAGATCACCACATCTCTAGGGCTTCTATAACAAGCCCTCAGGCAGGACTCAGACAATACATGGCTACTCCACACAGTTCTGGAGTAAGAAATCCAGCATGCTGAAGAGAAGCAAACTGTCCTGAGTCTCTCTCTAGCTGCCTGTTTCCAGGAGTCCCTTTGGCTTTCCTAGGTCTGAAGGAGAAGCCTCTGTGCTTTGCCTGGATCTTCACATGGCTTTCTGCTGTGCACATGTGTCCAAGTTCCCCTTTGGTGAGAACATCCACCATTTTGGACTGTGGTAAATGCTTCAGTCTGATTGCATTTAACTAATCACATCTGAGTTAACCTTGGTTCACTTGTACTGCCACAGCAAAATACCTGAGTCTGGAGAATTTATTAGGAACACAGATTTATTTCCCACAGTTCTGTGCACTGGGAAATCCAAGACCCCGGCATAGGCTGGTTGGTGTCCAGAAAAAGCTGCATCCTCCCAAGGCAGGAGGAGCCCTGTGTCCTCCGATGGCTCAAAGTAGAGGCTAAAGGAGCTCCCCCTTGTGACCACGCTACCTCTCAGAGGCCCCACGTCTCCATGCTATCATTTTGGTGATTGGCCCCACCACAAATTTTAGATCTTTCTGTAACAGACTCTATCCTAAATCAAGGTCACATTCTGAGTTACTGGAGCTAGGATTTCAAAATACCAATTTTGTTGAAGAACAGATTCAACCTATGACAGCTATGTTGAGTGAAACATAACACTGGCAAAAAGATTGGCATCATTCCTTCAGCAATAGAGCAAATTAATCCTACATGTCTTCAAGAGGTTTTCCTTTGGACATGGTGGGGAAAAAATGCCCAGTTTTAAGTCCTGTGAGTGAATCCTGGTTGTGAGTGACATTAGATGTTGCTTCGAAGTACTGGTAGCCAGTACTCAGATAGGAATGGCCTTTTCAGAAGGAATGGCCCTCCTGGTATTGATTGATTTAACTGCTCCTCCCCGGTGAGGAGGTGGTTCATCTTGAGGAGGTGGTCATAATTGACCAGTTAAATTATTTCAAGTTGCAGGCTAAAAAATAATTATTTTGAAGTTGGTAAAAAATTAATTGGTAATATACATCATCATACTATGTATTTTTCTGATCCCAGAGAAGGTGTGAGAGGTTGACACTTAGGAGAGAAAAGATGGAAATATCTCTTAATATCTGTTATGTCATCGTTAATAGTTGAGTTAGTTTCCATTTACTCAAAAACTATTCCAAATTAGTGCTATGGCACCGGGAGTCTGCTAAGAAGGAACTGCTCTCCCAAAAAGCAAGAAGCATTTCAGTTTGTGTGGAAGACACTACCCAGCACAGTGGCACAGACCATTTGTCAGACCATGTGGATGGAGGTGCCAGAGCTCACTGGGACACTGTTTGCCGAGAAGAGTTCCACTGTTCACTGGCAGAAATCCTCTCCCGATTTGGAAGGCATCCTACATAGTATGAGTAAACGCACGCCTGTGGGGTTGCCAGGTTAAAGGAAGGCCATATTGAACCAACATTCTGAGGCAGTTCTGTTGGCAACCAAAGACGGTGCTCAAGGGAAATGAAGACAGCTGCCTGCAGGCTCCTTCACGCACACAGCTCTGAGGGTCTTCGACCACCCTGCACCTGTTTACATAGCTCACATCTCTGGAAATGCTACTTATTTTCATGATTTTCCACTGCACGAGCAGAATCGTGGACAGAGACCCAGAGCAGGGTCTCTGTCCACTTACACAGTTAGCAAATGCCCACCCGAGTCATGCTGTTAGCCCCACCCCAACCATCTGAATATCAGCTTGGTCTCAGAATCGGGGAAATGACCCATTTCCTAAGAAATGTGTCCCCAACTACTGTTGCTTCCCACCATTTCTTTTCCAAATGAAACCTGCAAGACTAGGCAGTGGGAGTCTGTTTATAAATAAATTCTATCTCTTGCTCCCCTAATTAAAGTCCTATAATAAGCTCTGTACACTCAAAACAAACCCTAGGCCCCATACTAGGGCATCAGAAGCCCAGGTGGGCATGACCAGGCATGCTCAACACCAACTCAGGAGGCCCTCACTCCACACGCCCCATCCATGCCTCCTTCCCACCCCTGTAAACCACACCTTGCTTGTGAGCTCTGGCCTTGCTGCACCTTTCATGTGGAAATGGCTATGCTGGCTTCCAACTGACCTCCTTCTTTCACAGGGACCCAAGTGTCTCTTCTTGTCTTAGTTCCTTTCTCACTGTTGGGACAAAATACCTGACAAATAAAGTTTACAAGAGAAGAGGTTTGTCTGGACTCGTGGTTTTTATAGTTTTTGATCCATACTCTGGCTACAAGGCAGAAACAGCATGGCCAAGGAGCAGAGCGAAGGACAGCTTCCCACCTCATGGCAGCCAGGAAGAAGGGTGGGGCTGGAGAGAGTGATACAAGCTTCCTTTTCTCACCCTCCCATGAGTCAGCATTCAGGCTCCACTCCTAACAGCATATTCAACTATGAACTCTCATGATCCAGTAACCTTCAACCAGGAGATTTCTGGAGGGACATTGTGGATCTAAACCATAACACCTCCTTAGAAAGCCTTTCTTCTATGCCATGTGGTTATCCCTCTTCGTTGTCCATGTTCATCGATGCTGTGAGGACCAGCCCTTTCTGGGGTTTCCAAGTATGCACTACAGGAGCTGAGGAGGCTGACCAGTGGAGTGCTCCTTGGGCTGGGAGGGACAGAGTGCTCTATTCGTTGGTGCTGTGCTAACCAGCTCAGTTCTTACTCTCCCTAGCTCCCAAATAAACTTGAGATAATTGAAAATGTACATTTTTAAATCCCATATTATTTTGGAGAGGAGATGCAGTATATCATTATTTTTGAAATAACATTTTATTAGAAGAAAATCCTAGATTATGTCTTTTACTTTGGAATAGGAAAAGCCTTAGATACAGCATAAAAAATAGAATGTATGGAACTGAGTGTGGTGGCACATAGTTATAACCCCACCACTTAGGAGGCTGAGACAGAAGTGTCACTGTGAGTTCAAGGCCAGCCTGGAAAACATGGTAGGACCCTGTTTCGAAAAAATGCAATGTAGTATGTATGAAAAAAAAAAAAGACTGATTCATATATCTATATCAAAGTTTAAAATTTGGCCACCAGGAAAGCATAAGAGCAAAGCCAAGAAATCATTGATGAGCGGGGGAGGGGGAGGAACTATCTACTGCATGCATAATATTAAAAGATTAAATATGCAAAATGGATACTTATATAAACAGTGCAATCAGAGGTTGACAGGTGCCATTAGCAAAGTCCTAGAGAAGGACAGAGGAGCGAGTCGAGAAACATGCTCAAATACAAGTCACCACAGTTGGGTCTTCACGTGGTCTTTGAGTGTGATGGCACCGAGTAAGAAGAGTGCTGGTGGCTAGGCATCACGGAGTGCAGCAGGACCAAAAGGAGAGTCCACCTCATGGAAGGAGTGAGAGGGGAAGGATGGCCAGGAGGCACGGCAGTGCCCTATATGATGTCCGACCTCACAGCCCTGCCATGTGGGCACAGTCACCTAACGTCATGTACTTGGGTGAGAGCCCTGGTTTGGACACCAAATCTGGTCTCTAGGCCATGTGACCTTGCACATGGAACCTGACCTTGCCTACATAGCCAGAACTCATTCCTTCCCAGGGGACACACAGGCAATGGCATTCTCTCACTTGAAAGCCAGCAGAGCCTGCAGTCGTGAGCTGGGGTCACAGTTCCACCCTGAGTCAGTCATACCCTCCTCTCCTCCCATTTAGCAGATAGTGCCCGCTGTCTGGCACATGTAACTCATTGGGCAAGGGGACAGCAGATGCAGGTCCCTCCCAGGGAGTGCCCTTTTTCTCTGGTACTGGGCACCAAGCAGCCATCTGTTCTAGTCTTAGCAGGAACATCAAGCTTATCTCTGGAGACTTGCTGGCCTCTGGGCCCAACAGGAAATGAGAAGAGAGAAATTCCCTACCAGGACAATGAGACGGGTCTCTGGGAATTTCTGGTTCTGCTCGGGCCTCTTTCTAACCTCTCAGGGGTTTGAAGGGCAAATGCCTACAGGTGTACACCCTACAGGTGTACTCAGGTGTACTTTGGAGTGCGGAAATCTTATGGCAGAATAGCCATTAGGGTAGGCTGCCACAGAGCACACTCAGGGAGCTGAGAGGTGGTCACCAAGGACCCAGACTGAAGGATACAGGCCTTCCTGACATGGGAGGGTGAGCCCAAAGATCTGTTGCCCTGCATGATGGCTGGGGCAGCACAGTGTATACTTCAAAATTGCTGAAAGGTTTCGATGTATTCACCACAAGAAAGAAGTGGAGGAGAGGGGAGGATCAAATTAGACTGATATATATGCAGATGAAAACACCACACTGGACCCCACAAAGGCACAGTTATAGTTTTGTTGATTAAAAATAAATGTGTTTGAAAAGGCCAAAAATTTCTATCAAATTAAGAACCCAATATAAGATTGATATCAATATCTTTCTGCCATGGAGATTTCATGCCACCAAAATGACATTCACCTTATATCACTGTGCCTCGTGAATTCCTCAGGGAAAATAGGCTGTGCCCATGTGCCTGTGGGTGCACTATAGACATGTGGGAAGGAACCAGCCTGACTCAGAACATGGACGCTTAGGTACAGGCACAGATGACAGACGTCTGCTGCCTTTGGGCTAATGTGTTCTCAATGCTGGCACTTGGAGAAAACAGCACATGGATGCACTAGGTGTGCAGAACTTTGAAGAATACTCAATAAATAAACACACAGCTGCCACCCAGAAACTGGGCGGCTGCACACAGGAGGGAACTGTGAACACAGCAGTCTCCATGTCCGATGAGCCTAGCAGGTCTCATACAACACTGGCTGCACCATGGTTCACTTTGCTCCTCCGATGGAGGAGCATCTGCAAAACCACCAGCCTGGAGAAGCACACTCAGATGTCATTGTGTAGACTGGACCCCTTCCTCTGTCCTCTACTCCCTTTCTCCCAGGAAGCACCAGGCCTGCAGCGGGAGGAAAGCACAGGGATGAGATGCTGCACTGGATTTAAGACATCCAGGAGGAAGCTGGACTCCGCTAGCAGCCATAGCACCTGCTATGTGACATCAGCCCAGAGCCCACCAGGTCCAGTCTTTGATCAGTGCTCAGCTAGGGCCACCGAACTTGGTCCTTTGCTAATGTGTAAACTAAAAAGAAAATTGTGGTCCAAGTCTTCCTGGTAGCCTCCCTCACTCCTTCTGAATGAGACACTGTTCCAAGCCAAATGAAACTCAGGGTCCTAGAATTAGCAGAGCAGCATGAAAACTTTTATTTATAGAAGATGTAATATTCCCCAAAATATGTTTTCTGGAATCTTTATCCCCAGGTTGTTTAAACTCATGTTGTGTTTAAAAAAAAAAAAAATAGTGCAGCTGTCAGTTATGTTCAGAATGTCAGTAAAGGAACACTCTATGTTTCAGACAAGTGGTTGTTAGGGTCTTTAAGAGTCTTGGTGAGCCATTGATTTCTAAGAGGGGATAGGTGTGGGGTCTTTTGTAGGTGTGTTAATTTCAACGTGCAACTTGTTTCCATGTGATAGCTTTCTGTGGAATAAGTGGAAAATGCGGATCAGCACTCAAAGAAGGTCTGCTTTGTGCTACTTGGGTTTATATCATTCCTGAAAAATCAGTTCCAAGCCAAGTCCCACAACTCTCCCTGGGCTACAGGGAAGGTGGGTTGGAATCAGAATTCTGCCTTCTAGTAGCAGCATAATTCCTATAGCTTCCTGCTGACGGGGCTATGAGAAGTGTGTGGAGAGGCATTTATATAAGTGTATAGTATGTATTTTAAGCATCGCATGCATATAAAATAAGACATGCAGTGTTTCCAGTCTTATTTATGTCTTCTGAAAAAAGTAAGTCCTTACTGCAGAGAACAGTGCAAAACCCTGACACTACTGGGTGAGTACTGTTAACATAAGAAGATAGCAAGCACATCTCCCTTTTTACTTGGAATTTGCTATTAGCCAGAATATTTATTCATTATCAAAGGGCCACCTCAAAACCAGTATAATTGTCGTCACCACTACTGGCTTAGGACTGACAAGAATGGTAGAGAGACAGAGAGTTTGGAAGCTAAAAAACATCTAAATCGGCCCCTGGTGTGACAGGTGTTAACATCTGTATTTATTTCTTGCTGAGATTTCCTCATGTCCATCATGCATTTTGGTTATAATCATATTATAATTTTGCAAGTACTTCGAAATTAACACATCAATACTTGTCCATTACCCTGAAGTCTTCATAGTAGTGGCTTATTTTAGTTGGGGGAGAAAGACATGTCCACTGGACACAGCTTGCACAGGGCTTCTTACAAGTTCCCTCACTGAGTCCATGGAACAACCTAACGGGAAGGTGTTGTTATCCCCACACTACAGGGCAGTCTGGACTGAGAGCACACAGTAAAGACAGGGGGTTCTGCAGGGACCAGGCCGCATCTCAGAGCACCCCTACCCTACAAAGTCAGTGGTCTCCCTACCACTCTGGTGAATGGTCTCCACCCATCACTTACCTGCCCCGTATTTGGTTGCTTTGCTTTGACACAGAGTCTCACCGTATTTTCCAGCTTGACATACAGTACACTGTGTAGCCCAGGCTGGCCTCAAACTTGTGGCGATCTTCCTGCCTTGGTCTCCTGAGTGATGAATTCCATGTGTGCATCCCCAAGGCCTGTTCCAAGACTCGGGTTTTTAAGTTGTGTCTAGTTTTCCCCTCTCCTGAGTCACCTCCACAAAGCCGGAAGACAGAGATGCTGCAAGGAAGAAACAGCTGCTGGCTTCCCCTGTACAGGAGGCAGTGGCCATGAGTCTCTCTGGAGTGACCTTCAGCACCGTGTCCCAGGGTACATGAATAAAACAATACCCAGGCCTCTCTCCACTGAGGCACGCAGAGGGCTGCCCGCCCGCCAGCATCAAGGGGAAGCTGCCATCTGTCGGGGACCTCTAGACTCGATTATTAGCAAACCTTCAACGCCGCCTCCTTGAAACTGAAATTTAAGCAGGTAGATGCTTTTAATTGCCATCTGTGAGGTGAAACCCACACAAAGAGGGCGAAGATCCTCTTTAATTAACCGTGTCCTGGCTGGCTGGTGTCAGAACACTGGGGCTGAGACTGGCAGGGACTCCAGACACCAGGTGTCCACGATGGCCGCTTCTCTGTGCTTTCTGTTGCCGCGTGACCCGAGTGAATGCAGATGTGTG